>JAVCKT010081606.1:0-14844 GCA_032273925.1 Rhynchotus rufescens
TTGCCTAAAATGTGAGTTGTTTTGTTTTTGTTTTATTTTTTCTTTATCCATAATTGCCAGCCTCAAATGAGATGGATCATCTCATTGTGGATGAGGAGAAATTGTTCTTCCTGCTTCAGTTTGAGATGGGATTTTATTTTTCTAACAATACGAAGGGATCTCTAGTGTTTTGTATCCTTAAGTTTTTTTATACCTCTTTTCTCCTTCCTTGTAAAATAATAGAATTTCCAAATCTCAAAGGAACAGTATCTATTAAGAGGAAAAAAGTGCTAGTGGAACAAGAGCCTTGTGAGACTGCTTTTGCTGCTCATGTTTGCAGTTAACACCCGTGTTATCATTTCTGGTTAACACCTGTGTGTGTGTTTTCAGGCACAACTAGATTATGGCTTAATTTTAGAATTTAAAAAGTTTCCCTAAAGTGGTGGTAATTTTGCCCCTTTTATCAAAGCAGAAGTGATAACTAATGAGACTTTGCTGCCTGCCAGCCTGACTGCACTCTAGGAATAACTTCCCCTTCTGTTCTCCTGGTTCTACTTATTCTCACAGTTGTTAGTCCAGGGGGGAAAAAGAGGTTTTCTTAATAAGAGCTACTTAGGCAGTGTTCACATACATTTTAGAGACTGCAAAGAGGCGAGGCTGCACTCTAGGTCATTATGCTTTCTAAAACCTCCTTGGGTCATAAGATCAAGACAAAATGCATAAGTTGGACAAAGAGCAAAGCTTGTGTCATCTATGGGACAGACCACCTTTTTCTTTTCTAAAATATTTATCACTAGAATGATCTCCTTCTACTGTAGGTCTCTTTCTGCCAATAACAGTGAATTATACTTTCTCAGCTGGTGCACAAGTAAAGCACTTACATCTATCAGAATTCAAGGGACCAATGGGAGTCGTCATGTTTGTTTAAATTGAAGTAAAAAATCCTCCAAAATAAACCTGCATGACAGAATGTTCTTAGGAGATCAAGGGTTGCCTTGATATCCTTAATTATAAAGTATGTAAGCAAGAACAGGGGAAATACTAACTTGGAGCCACACTTGTCATGATGGGTTTCAGTGCATAAAATGCTTTTTAGAAGATGCAGCTAAAATCTGCAATGTTCAACTTTGATCTTGTTTAATGTCTTGGAATCTGATTTTGCCTGTGGTGAAAACTGCTTTTTGATAAAAACAGATTGGTAATGGCATGGCCTGACTGGCCAGAGGTCTACAAATTTGTACTAAAAGGTCCTATTTTCATGTGTCCTCCCTCATTTTGGCACTTGTTTTCATCTGACTGCTATGTCTAGATTTATATAAATAAAGTCTACTTTATTTAAATAAGTCTACTATATACAAAGGTATTTACGCCACAGCTTGTATGATGAGGAACTTTGAAACATCTTTTCAAAGTTTCTAAGACTTGAACTCCAGATTTTAATTATATTGACTTTCAGCTGAAATTGCTTCTATAATAAATTTGTTGCAATAAGAAATGCAATCTTCAAAGGGAAAAAGGGCAGGGAGAACCCTGCTTCTGCTTAGATAAAACCGTGCTTTTCGTGGCTAAAAAGTTGTTCTATGGCTCCTCTGCTTATCAGATGGGACTGATAAGTTAAGGTCCAGTAGAACTGGAGATACTTATTTTCTCAAAATGAAATTAAATGCTTTTAACTTTAAAGCCTAATGGAAAGATAGATAGGAGTAATGATTGTGCTTTAATCTTTCTGAAGCTCAGCTTCTAATTTGAGAATGCTTAAGCAGTTTTAATTTCTAATATTTAAAAAAAAAAATCTAATGCTCGTTTCTTTTTACTGGGAGCAATAAATCCATATGATTTAGGTATTCCTGGGGCTATTAAAAGAAGTTGGGTAAGAAGAACAAGTACTTGGAAAGTAAAAAATTTGAAGTGTTGTCAGGGAAACTTGTGGGAGGTGACTGGATCACAAACTTCAGCATTAATACTCTTCTTGTCCTATACTATTTTGCCAAATAAGCAACCTTCCTTGATGAGCCTTCCTTATTTGAAGTTGCTGACTTATCTAAAATAAGGTTCTGCTTTGAATATTGGATGTGTTAAAAAGTCACTTCCTTTGCTTTGTTATGACTTGAAACACACACTGCTAGACCTAAATAATTTTAAAAAGCCCCCTGAGCAAGAAGCTAAGTATGTCTGCATTGGTATGTAAATGTATTCCTTTCATAATTTTTCTTTTTGAGCAGTAATATGAAGGTCATCTCTGTATATATGGATGCGGTTCTGTTTCAGTACCATGCTCGGTGTGCAGTTTCTTATAACAACTGTGAAACCATGCTGCTATGAAAACATGGACAAAGCAGTGCAGTACAGGAGTATGTGTCTGGATTTTTTTAACTGCCCAATGACCTAAAAGAGACGTCTTTTTTAAAGAAAAGTGAACGTGGAGTTGTTAGTTGGGTCCTTTTAGAAATTATGTGCAATGTCTACATTAGAAAATAAACTTTTTCTAGGTACTCTGGGTTTTTGGAACATATCTTCTTTGTGTATGTAGTAATAAACCTCACTGAACATGACAGTTAATTTTGTGAGTTTGACTTATATTCCCTTCCCTGTGAAAATCAAACTAAACAAGATTGTGTCTGTAAAATTTGGTAAGATACTCAAGAATGTGTTCTCACCTGAAGTTAAGACTGCCCTCAACCTCAATTTTGATGTAATCAGTTCCCAGATACACAGCTGCATATTGAGTATTCATTGGATATTTGTAAAAAGATTATTAGTGACCATAGACTTTTTCTGAGGAGACAGCTAACCTTTTTTGAAATGATATAAAATAAGGCCTGTATGGGTGGGCTGATGGATCCATTAATCTGAAGTTTGTCAGAAGAGTTTGACTCTTTCTTCTTTTTTTTTTTTCTTTTCCTCCCATTTAACCCAAGGAATTTCCTGGGATGACTCCTTAGGAATTCAGCTACTCAACTGGGAGGTAGCTTAGGGCAGCAAGGGAGGTTGCTGTGGCCTCAGTCACGCTGTTTCTTGTACAAAAACAGGACTGAGTCTGTTTTATGGAAACACACAGTAGGGGTCTATTCTGTTGAAACAAATAATGTATTATCTAGAAACCTGGGCATCTTTCTGATTATAATGCACTATGACTTCTATTATCCTCAACTTGGGAGAAAATTATGTGCTGAGACTAGCAATTTCTGAGTTTTCATGTTTTAAACATTGTAGTGCACAACAGAAAATCCAGCTTGGTGAGTTAATACATTCCCTGAAGCACAATAGCCTCTGTCTTTAATTTCAGTGCCTTTTGATATCTCACTTTTTAGCAAAGGTATTTATAAGTGCACACCAGCTGGCTAGGAAGTCTTTTTCTAGGACTTTATTTGGGAAATAATAGAGCTGAATCTCATGTCTTTGTTCTCCCTACTGCATTCATGGCATTTCTCTCTAAACTTGAAGTATTCCATGCATTAACCTGGAAATTCATTTTGTTTAGAAACTGAAACACTAGAGCTAATAACAATCAGTTGAGCTAACGCTAAGTAGGGCCTCAATTTCCTTCAGTGTGTTATTTCTGTTCACTTGAAATTGCTCATGGGCTTTAAACACAGTGATTGTGGTAAACCAAAACCAGGTAAGAGCTACAACATTTTTTTTGAAACTTTTCCAAAGTCTTTCTATTTATGCCCATGCTTTTACCTTCTAAACAACTGCAGAAGACACAAAGGACTCATGAGAAAATGGTTAGCCATTAATGTGTATTTTTTCCTCAAAAATAACAGATCAGAATAGTCTGAAGATTCTTTCTGAAAATGCTCTCTATAAAGGCTTTGTTCATTCGTGTGTTCTGACAAGCCAAAAAAAAAAAAACTCCCTAGAAACATGTGTTATAGATTTAGTTATAAACAACTTTTGCCTTTGCTTTAACCCTCTGCACAATATCAGTGCAGTGGTTGCACAAGAGGAATGAGACCTTTTATGATTGAGCTCTGTGCATCTATCACCTTAAGTATTAATTGGAGTTTTCTTCTTTTTAAAGTCTAGGGAATCTATCAAGTTGGATGACCTGAAGGCAGAGGTATCACCACGAATTTCAGCAGAAGACTTGATTGACTTGTGTGAGCTAACAGGACCTAGTCATTCCAAGACACCTGTAAAGAAAACAAAATCTAGCAAGCCAAAGCTGCTGGTGGTGGACATTCGCAGTGGTGAGGAGTATCCTTCCAAGCTAAGTGCAATGCATGCCAAATCATGCTTGTAACAACTATCTCCTTTTTACCTGGCAACAGTGTGGTAATAGAAATGAAAAAGCTGGGAAAGGTACATGTAAAGCAGAGCAGAAAAACTGAAGTATGTTTTAGTCATGGAGTGTCCTGGTTTGTACAGAAGAGGACAAACATTGTATTTTTGCCTTCACACTTTAAGCTATGGTTCTAGTGAAATCACTTTATACTAGTAGCAAATGGGTGCTTTAATACTTCTTTATAACAACTATTATCAGCAGATCTTCCCCCGATAACATGACCAATATTTTTGAAATGCATGTGGCCTTAAGGAAAATGAAGGATTGCTAGCTCATGTACTATGCCAGTCTCCAAGTGGAAAATCGATTCCTGTTGAGTGCTGCATTGCTCTTGTCAGGTAACATGGCTTTGGGACTATCTTAATTTGTCTTCTAGCTTGCTCACAGTCTGAAAAGGTCTAAATGTATCTTCAGTTTATTTCTTTATCGTGGTTGCTACCTACAATTAAGTAGCAATCTACAGCTTAAACCTTCATTTGTTCATTTTAAAATATGTAGTGCTGAAGGTGTTGAGGTTGTTCTCTTTCTCTCAAGAAGCATAATAACAAACCATGGACTTGGTTTGGTTGTTGAAATGGAGATGTCTTTTTACAGATGTGCTTTTCAAAGAAAATGCATTTTGACCAACGCACATCTAAAAGTGGTAAAAATAACAATTTTCTTAGATGCAACTCCAAATCTTCTACGGCATACTATTTTATATCATTTTAATAATATTTAAGTGCTGCTGCTTTAGTAATAGCAAAGGTGATAATGAATTGTTGCCTTTGAGAAAGATATACTCCTAACTGAATGAGTTATAAGCTATAATTCTTACTAAGCTAGGCCCAAAGTCTTTCACTTGCAGTGTTACTCCACAGACAAATAAGGAAGGAAGGCATCATGAGATTTAGTCCACCTTCTGCAAAAAAGAATTGTCCTGTTACATGCAGTAGAACAATGGGCTTGGCTTAAAGATCTCCGTTGGTAGAGATGCCACAGATTCTCTACTGATAAAATGTCCTCCTGTTAGGAGAAGGGGGAAAAAACCAAAACCAAACAAACTACTATTCCTAACTTAATGCACGTATTGGAGAAAATTAATGTGCATCCTATATTGTCTAGATTTCAATAGCTTTGTTCCTTCTGGAATTAGACCATTGAAAATGTTGTTGTCTTTATTTGGAAAACAATGTGTACATACACACTCATGCACACATATATAGATATATATAGACTTCAGCTTATGCAGCAAGACCCTGGAATTAAAAGCTCCAAATGGTTATTGCTACTGTATGGAAACTTTGATACTGTTGAGTTAAATGATGTTTTTAATTCTACATGTGTTGTCCTCTTCATTAAAATTTCAAGCTGATTACTAGAAATCATCAAGGAGAATGCAGGAGATGAGCAGGTAATATAAAATGCCTAGACTACAGTCATTGTATTGGAGGGCTCTCTTCTTTGTACAGTAATGGCTTTATGTATCAGGTATCAAAGGCAAGATATTTGCTTGAACATAGCTATAGCTTTCCTAATAGCTTCGTAATAGTTTCTACTGTACTATCTATACTATGCTATTAATCCTATTCTATTTTGGGGAATAGAATTAAAACTTATGGTTATTCAAAAACTGTGAAATAAAGGATTTTATGGGGCAATCTCTCCTGTTACAAAATTTTCATCAAACTTGGTAGCTCTTGAGTAAGGAGATGTGCTGGAGAGGAGAGAAAAGGCTCAAACAGTGCACTGCAGTAACCGCTGCTGCTGCTTCTCTGGTTGGTTGGAGTTTATGGCTAAATGAAACATGGTTCCATACCGAAAACTACTGTTACTTCCTGCCTCTGATGCATTGATAAATAACAGATAAAATCTAATTTTCCTGGTGTTAGGTAGGGAATGTCATTTTTGACAAGTCAGTCTGGTACATAATAAACCCCTTGAATGAGTTGATCTGGATCTCACTTGTAGGAGAACATACCGTATATAGAAAATTAATAAACTCTCATCTTTTCTGACTATGCAGAGGACAAGAAGTATCAAACATACTTCATATTTCATATTAGGATGTATTTCAAAGCTAAGGCATTATTTTGTAAAGAAACTCATAATGCATGAGAGAGCTCGTGACCCTTTTTTTTCCCTAGACAGCTTTATAACAGAATTTTCTAATGAAAAGGTAATATGCTCAAAGCAGTGTCCCTGGCAGGTGCAACCAGGCAGTTGTGTCTAAACCTTACTTCATTAAGCATGTTAACAGAAATACTGGCTGTGTTCCATTCCTATTTTGAAAGTTAATCTAAGTACTTTGTGCTACAGACTTTGACACCCTAAAGTCTTGCCTTGTTGTTACCATTTACTGAAAAGTTTAAGATGGATGGTTACTTAAGATTAATGAGAATGTAAGTGACAAAATACATGGTCTTGCTCTAGTTGAATATTTTTGTTGTTAGTATAGGTAAGTAAATGTCATCTTTTGAAAAGACTTGAGCATGATCAGCTAAGCTGATTCAAAGCATTGATTTGTCTAAACTCATTTCAGAAGTTACCATGGTTAACACTGAGGAGAATAAGAGGGATTGAGGGCTGGTATGGATTAGTGAGAGGGAAGGTGTCATAATTTCCTCCTTCAAAATAGAGTTGAGGTAACTAGAGCAAAGAAGGGTATGTAATCATTCTTGTTTTAACAGTTGTTTAATTTGCCACGCCATATAATCCTCATAAAGCTGAAAGTGTTACTGTAATCACAAGAGAAGATTGCTAGTATTAACCTAAGTCATTTGAATCTTGCCATCGTTTAAGGCAGCTCTAATTAAATCCCAGAACTTACTAGCTTTCTACAAGAAAGGTAATAGAAAATGACTGGCTATTTGGCTTTTTTTATTTCCCATTTCAAAGCTGTTAGTGCTTATTGTTGGGGAAGAGGAGTGCTCCATGTTCATGCACATACAGTTTACACCAAAGTAGGTTTTTTTAATGTCATGACAGTTCGTTCAAATTCAGAAAAAGCTAGGTAGTCATGATCCAACTTCATTTTTATTGAAGAGATTTCATGAAGATTTCGTATTGAATAATTGTTCATATAATTTCATTGAGCAATATCATTATCTATGGTTGCTCGTGCTTATCTGTTAGCTTTTTTACTGTATGATAGCCAGTATACTCTCACTGTCAGTGCAGGTCTAGTTAGCCATGCTCAGTGCTCTTTCAACTGAGGATCCAGGTGCATCTGTGTTAGCATAAAGTCCCCATTATTTTGGGTCTGCATTGTGAGAACATGGGCTTTGTTCTTTTTGCGTTAAACTCCTCTGGAACAGATGCCTTAGCTACTGGGTATTCAGTTCCTGGGAGACCGACTGGAGCTGGTCTGAAGTAAACCCCCAGAAACATCTGTAGTCCTCAGCACCGAGTGTATTATTTTACTGTTGTGCCAATGTTTGTCTTTTTTAAAACAAGCAAAGCTTTATACCATTGTTTTAATATAATTGTCAGAGATTTTCTTCATATGTACTGGGGTTTGTCCAAATCCTTTAGCAAAAAGACTGTGTGATATCAGGCAGCAGCCAGAGTAGACTTCTAAAAAGAAGATTGTCTTGATTTGTATGTGCTTTCTGCTGTGAATGGTGAAAAGAAAATAGTCTAAGCTTAGTGGTCTCTTTGAACTCAGACTATAGCTTTTCGCATGCCCTTAACTGTCCTCCTTAAGCTTCAACCGTGGCCACATTTCGGGCAGCATCAACGTTCCGTTTGGTTCAGCATTCACTGCCGAAGGGGATCTCGTCCAGTGCCCGGCCACTGCCACTCTCCAGAGCTTTAAAGGAAGAGTTGTGGTGATTGTAGGAAATGTCGTGAAGAATACAGCTGCTGTAAGTCTGTTGCAATATTTTGTCACTTTTTTTTTTGTATATACATCCTAGGTTATCCGTTATCGTCTGGATTCATTACATATTTCTCTCCCAAGTGGTCAACATCTGAGAAAAGAGATCTTTACATTACTTGAACATGGCTTTTTTTTCAGTCACAAAATACTTATTTCAGTGTTAGGAGAATGATGCCAGCACTGTGCTGGTAGTACATCTAGCTGGATCTAGTTTTTCAAAATGACACAGATTTTATATTTATTCCATAGCATTATGATGGAGTACATACAAGGTAGGTAGGGAAGGCAGAGATTTGTTACTAAGTTGGAGGAAAAAAAAAAAAGTTGGTGTATCTCCTAGTAAGAAACACTCTGCTACTTAATTTCATAGCAGTTTGCCATCTAACTTGCCTCTTTGCCTAAGTAAACACTCATCTTGTTTTAAACTTCTTTTTTTAATTAAGATGTGCTCTTAGCTACAGTGCACCCATTGTATTTACTAGGCTTATTTACTCAAAGATAATGAACTGAAACACTAACATTACTAAAAGGGCTGTGTACAGTTAAAAGATCTTCATGTGACAGCAGTCAAATATCTCCTTGGTAGATGGGTAAAAGTGTTAGATTATAGATATAGGCAGTTGTAAGTAGCATGAGAAATTTTTCATTAACCTATGTTTTGTTGTTTAGAAAACGAGCTTTTAATGTCATGCTTTTTAAAATCTAGCAGTGATAGTGATGGCATAAAACAGACTGCACAGCCATCTGAAATAGCTTCAGTGGGTGAATATCTACATTGGTGCATTAGCTCTGGATAGGCCCATTGTAAGTATTTCAACATAAGTATTTCACATCAATGCATGAAATGCTAGGGGTCCACTAGGGGATGATTTAATGGATGCTTTAAGTATTTGATAAGGAGGGGTTCTGCAGCAGCTTTCAACACCTATTATATTTTAAATGACTAATCATCCTAATATCCTACCTTAAGATATCCTAACTTGCACAGAATGGTTAAGGCTGGAAGGGAGATCATTTAGTCCAACCTCCATTTTCAAGCAGGAACACCTACAGCATATGGCACAGGGTCACATCCACATACATTTTGAAAATCTCTAAAGGAGACTCTACAACCTACCTGGCCTGCCTGTTCCAGGGCTGTGGCACCTTCACAGGAAAAGCTCTTCCTCACATGGAGATAGAGCTTAGCCTTCACTATTGTCCTGGGACTGGGAACAGAGAAAAGAAAATGTCTTGGTATTCGATAATGAGTGTCTTTACACCTGTAATGGTTTTATGGTTCTATAAAAGACCTTCAAAATCAAGTCCAACAGTGACCCCATGACCATCATAGCTCTTAAACCATATCCCTAAGTGCCTCATCTACATGTTTGTCAAGCACTATCCATGACGGTGACTCCACCGCTTGTATGCGGGGTTGGGGTGGGCTCAGTGTGAACAAGCTGGATGGCTCCTATGTGCAAAGAGTAGGGGGCTACCCTGTGCAAAAGCACAACGTGGGTACTGTGGGTAAAGGGCAGAGGGGGCTGCTGTGGGCAAAGGGGCAGGGCTGTGGGCAAAGCTTGGGTGGTTCCTCTATGCAGAGGAGTGGAGAGTGCGCTGTGTGCAACAAGGGGCATGGGTCCTTATGCCAAGGGTAGGTGGCTGCTGAGTGCAAGGGGGCAGGACCCAAAGATGGCATCACTGCTGTGTGCAGAGGACTAGGGCAAATGCTGTGTGCCAAGGGTGGGATGGGGATGTGTGCCAAGGTTGAGTGTACAGCCAGTATCTTTGCTGTGTGCAGAGCAGAGGTGTAAGTGCCGTGTGTATGGGGTGAGATGGGTCTCTGTGCAAAGGTTGGGTGGCTGCCACGTGCAAAGGGATGAGGTGGCCATCATGTCCAAGGATTGAGTCACTGCTTTGTGAAAGAGGTGGGACAAGTGCCATGGGCGAAGGATGGGGTGGGTGCTGTGCGCAGAGGATGGCATGCGCAAAGGCTGCTGTGTGCATAGGGGCAGGGTGTGCACCATGTGCAGAGAGGTGGGACAGACACTCTGCAAAGGGACAGTGTTGACCATGTGCAATGCTTGGGTGGCCATTATGTGCAAAGTAGCAGGGTGGGACCATGAGCAAAGGGAAGAATGGGGCCATGTGTAAAGGACTAGGATAGCAGTGTGCACAAAAGGTGTGATGGGGCTGTGCATCAAGGTGGGTAGCTGTGGTATCAAGGTTGGTGGGTAGCTGGTGCCAAGCAGTGTGGTGGGCACTGTGCAGAGAGGGGCAGGGTGGGTACTGTGTGCAAGGGAGCAGAGGGGGCCCCGTGTGCAAAGGGCTGGGGCAAGTGTTGTGTAGAAAGGGTGGGTAGGGGCTGTGTGCAAGGGGTGGGTGGCTGCTGTGTGCAAGGCGTGGGGTGGGGCTGCGTGCATGGGTTGGGTGGGCACCCTGTGCTAGGGGGCGGGTTGGGGCTGTGCACAAGCGCCCAGGCAGGTGTGTGCAGACAGGGACAGGGCTCTGTGCAAAGGGTGGGGTGCTGCTGTGTGCGAAGGGCAGGAGTGTGCTGCGCAGAGAGGAGGGCTGTGCACTGTGTCCTGCGCGCCCCCCTGGGGAGGGGTGTCCGCTGCACTGGGGTGGGGATGGGGCCGGGGCGTGTGCAATGGGCAGGGCACAGGCACGTGCAGAGATGGGGGGCCGTGCGCAGAGATGGGGGGCTGTGCGCAAAGAGGTGGCTATGGGCCGTGCGCAAAGAGGTGGGGAAGGTAGCCTGTGCAGTGAGTAGGTGGCTGCTGTGTGCCAAGGTGGGGTTGTTGCGATGTGCAAACGGCAGGTAATGGGGTCAGACAGATGCTGTGCAAAGGGCGAGGCCCTGTGTGTAAAAGCCGGGGCCGTGTCCCCTGGGTGGGCGCCCTCTGCAAAGGGGTTGGCTTGCTGCCGAGTGCAAAGAGTGGGGGCTGAGTGCACAGGGGTCACGTGCCGTGTGCACGCGCAGCATGTGTGCAAAGGGGTCACGTGCCGTGTGCCCGCTGGCACGGGGCCCTGCAGTGTGCCCCTCGCGTGCGTGCGCGTGTCCCTGCGCGCTGCCCGGCGTGCGCGTCACCGTGGCAGAAGAGGCCCTAGGTCTGCTCCGTGCTGCTGGCGCCCGTGGTCTGCCCAAGGGAGAGCAGCTGTCGTGGCGTCCGTCCTATCGACAAATAACTTTCCAGGCATTTTCTTCTTAGAGCAGTGAGAAAAGTTCCGTCTGCAGCAGAGGAATAATACATCTTTTGTGTGTAAAATTGAAGAAAGAAGCAAACTAAAACAGGTATCTGGTGGAAGGGAGGGATAGAGACTTTACACTACGGGCTTTGGGATACGTTGTAGCCAAGAACAGGGTTTCTCCCACAGTGCCATGACGCTGCTTCTGCAAACCGAAATTTTGCCTTAGCCTTCACTGGCATCTACAAAGTAAGTGCAACAGTAGTTTACTCAACTTAAAGCTAATTTTAGTTTGACTAAATAGAAATATGTTGACTTTTTGGACTCAATCCAAAATTTCATAGCTCAAAGTTTGACTAAATATTCTTAAACTTCATAAAGTAATCTAGTTAAATGCAAAAGATGCAAGATAGAATGTATGGAAACAAACTTTTTAGTGCAAAAGGATGTTATTACATGGTCAATTTAAAATATATTTTTTTCTAAAAAGAGATACGTATTTTTATCTGAAAAGGCATTAGTGACAAGTTCTTACCCCTTTCATAAAGGAGAACTTGAAGTGTTGGCTGATACCTACTCAAATAAAAACACAACAGCAAGTGGTTCCTTTAAATATTCTATTTTATGTGGGACTGAGAGGGGAAAGTGTGAAAACTGCTGCTGGATTTTGTGTGGCTAGTTGGGTTTCACATTGGTAGCCTAATAGGCATCATTAAAAAAAAAAAAAAAAGAGCTAGGGAGGCAAGCAGGTTTTTAATGAAAGGTTTTTTTGCCTGCCTCTTCATGCTTCTTTAAATTGAAAAGAAAAATCTAGAGCTTCATAAATAAGGGAGGGAGAGGGGGGAAAAGTCCTCTTTCAGCAGGAGGAAAGAGAATCCAGCACTGCCGCAGGCTTGTGTTGCGCTGGCTCTGAGTGTTTCCTTAGGACAGAATCTAAACATCTTACTTGTTTCAATCAAGAACAAGTAAGAAACAGTCACATAAAAAGCATTATATGGTATTACTTTGTCAGATTCTATTCTGATATTTAAGTTTGGGCATGTGTAGCTCAGATTTTTGTTTGCTGTTTTTTTGCTTATTGCTTTTGAGGGTGGCATTTTTTCATTATCTTCTAATCAACTGCTTTTCATTGCAGCTTTTCATCTGTATTTTTGTCTGCAATTTTGACTGAAATTAGAACAAGAGAAATAGGTGATATTAAATCATCAGCAGTTTGGTTTTGATATAGATACATTTGGCTGCTATGGCTTGGATGAAACCTATCTTTTTCGATTTCTCTGCTTATTTACTCTATAAGCCATTTTATTTTCAGATAAATGCTATAGTAGACTTAAATTACACAGGACATTTTAACATGTCTAGTAATTAGAAACTTGTTTCTAATGCTTCTTAGCTTGAGTAAACACTGTTACTTTGGGAATGTCACAGTTTGGTAAGGAGGTTCATGAACTGAAAGTCAAAACTTAAGACATAATGCTTTTTGTGTGTGCATGTAACACGTTGCTACCCTGAAAATAACTTTTTTTCTGTATTGAAAGTAACATTTTCCCTAAGCGTGGATGCTCATCCGTTGATGTAGTTTGGTTTTTCTAGAAATGTGTGATAAAGAAGAAATGGCAAATGTGTGTTTTCATATTGTCTGGCTGTCACCAAAGACTGTTCTGCTATATTGTGTTTGGTTTTGTTTTTTGTGTACCTTAGCAGTGAAAGCAAAGTAGAAATACTGTTAAATCTGAAGAACATAAACTGAGTCGTTTTGTAAAAACGTAGAAATTTTACACAGTAGGATACATCTTCTAGCTAATGTTTAGATAATGCATAAATTATGCATAAAAAATGCATAAAAAAAACAGAGAAGATGGTTTCTGCATGTTAGTGTTGTTTTCTAGTTAGAAACTTAGCTTAAACAAGTGGATAGAGATGAAGTTTTAGCTGAAAAATCAAGTTGTGCATAAAATGCTGAACAGCAGATGTGCTCATGTTTCTAAAGGAATGTGTGAAACTAGAGGGATAAGTAGAGAATAGGCAACCAGTTTCTGTAGGTGCTTCTGTTTTTAGCATCTACATATCTGTCTAAGAGTAGCTTTGCAGGATTTAAGTGCCTGCCTTTCACTTGGTTTTTGAAAGCTATTTCATTAGTTTAATACAAGAAGTCTTAAATTACCTTTGTTTTTACAGGGTACATCGTGATGTACAGAAAGCTTTTGAAAAAAAGTCATTTTTCATTTCTGCTGAGCTGTGAACAGTGTTGAGTAGAGTCCAAAGCACAGCGTTATTCGTTAGTCACAGGTGGAGACTGCTCTAAAGTGACAGGTATATTTTTAAGTAGAAAAGTGTGGCAGGAATATTTCAGTAGGAATATGCACATTTTTGTAGTCGATGGTATGCAGAGCTGTGAGCACTGGTTGTGTCTCTGTTGCTGCAGTATATGCTGTGTGCTTATGGGCTGTGATTGGGATGAGAGGTAGTTGGTCCATGCTGGTGATAGCAGAGTGTTTGCAGCACCTCTGCTTTGGAGGGCCTCTGTAAAGGCATGGCATTTAGGTCTGTCTTGCAAATAACGGAGGATGAGATGATGAAACTCACTTTTGGTTGTAGGCAAGTACCTGGAAGAGACATGACAGCCAGAATGTTCTGACAGCTCAGTTGTGACTTTTATATCTTTTAGGCTATCGTAGGTAATAAGGAATATAACACACAAAAAAAGTATTAGATACAGAGGGAGGCCCTGGTGTTCTTAACTTAGTAATTTGGTTGTTTTTGCAGACTTAATTTTTTGTATATTATACTACTTGGGGTTCTGGAAAAGTATCACAAAACATTTTAAAGAGTCAAGAAAAGTATGGCTGTCTTAAAACTGTCCTTTTAGGCTATTTGGAACCATTTGCCTGCTTTACAACTAGTAATAATTTGCCAAAGTACAAAGCAATGATCTGATATTCTGAAGTGGCAGAGCAGCTTTTATTATGTCTATTAGAAATTTTCATACGAAAGAGTTGCAGTTTTTCTGACTCATCCATTTTAGAGACTTCCTCTTCGGGATATTACAGTCAGCATTTAGAAAGTTTGAGATGTGATATACAAAATACTGTTTCCTTTTAGTCCTCATCAGTTCAGCAGTTGTTTGCGACGCTGAATCTAAGTTCAGTGTTAGGTTTCTACGTGGAGATGTGCCTCCTATGTTTGGTTTATGGGATGAATGGGGGGAGAGGCTTTAAAGATTGTCATGGTCACGTGAGCTGTGAGCAGATGTAGACAACAGAGAAGGCAGGCGAGTACAGGCAGTAGAGCCCAAATTCAGGTCTGGTGTCTGTGAGACAGTCATGTCAGACTTATTCAACAGGTGGTAAATGAATGTGCCATCAGACTGATGCTTTCATGTTTGGGAACCTGCAGAAAACAGTTGTGAATTAGATTATCCCTGAGAAAAAGAACTGCTGTTTTCTACTGTTGTAGATGGGCTCCAGTGAGTAGTCTAAGACGAAAGAATCATGTTCACAGAATCACAGAATATTTTAGGTTGGAAGGGACCTCTAGAGATCATCAA
>JAVCKT010081626.1:0-14843 GCA_032273925.1 Rhynchotus rufescens
AAGAAAAAGATGTGTATGTTTGTTCTTTATTATTATTATTATTTATCATTAAGGATATTGAGCCTCAGGAATGGTTAATGGCACGGTCTCTAGGAGTGATTCAAGATATATGTATATATAATATATATATTTATATATAAATATAATACATTTTTAATATATATATATACACATATGCATACACATATGCAGGTGTATGTTGGTAAGAAGAATCCAGAGGCCAAAGGACTCTAGAAGGTCAGGCAGGGATTTTCTGGCATTACTTTATGCATCTTTTTTCCTCCTGTAACCTGAAATGGGCCGGTTTAACCTTCAGGAGTGCTATGATGGCTTTCTGTTTCCAGCCTGGAAAGGGAAGACAAGGTAATTAAATTGTCTGTGGGAGAAATAAATGCAGTCACAGCTTGTGCTATTGCTGTGATGCCGCCTGAACAGGGAATTTATTAGGGGCTAAGCACCCTGTTATTGCAGGGCTCAGGCGAGTATTATTTGGGAAAGCTGAAAAAAGAGAAGTACATAGTACATGAAGCCAGGATCTTGGGCGGAACAAGCCCGAGAGAGCGTTTCAGAGCCAAGGGCAGTTTGTAAAACACCTGCTGGTGGGGCTGCCTTGTGGTTAAACTGACTGTAGATATAGTAAGAACAGAGGATACGTTGGAGAGGAGGTGGCCTCAGCCCTGCAGCGGCATGTGCCTGGCATGGCTGGGGGGACCAGGACCCCCCTGAGCTCTGAGACCAGCCTGGGAGCAGGTTCCTGCAGTGGAGGGAAGACAGACGCTCTCCCACCTCACCCACAAAGCTCCATGTGTGCTAGGAATATCCAACGGATGAAATTACCTGCAATAACTTACCTTTTGCGCATTCTTTTTTGGTGATATAAGTGTAATTTCCAGAAAATGCAGGTTTTCCATGGAATTTTTTCTAAATGAAACACTGTCCTCTGAGTTCAGCTGGCACTTCATTCTTCCTCGAGACCTTTATGTCACACAGGGGACACAAACCTAATGTGGGGAGCGTCTCGGTAGACCCCAGGATATACCAATAATGGGGTGAAAAGTCGTGTATCCTGCAGTTTGATAGATGCCTATGACCCTGTTTTTCAGAGTAATTGAATAACAGAGGCAGGAAGGGACCACCAGAGCCCATCTAGTCCAACCTTCTACTTAAAATAGCTCTAATCAGATTCAGTGATAGGGTTTTTTTCTGGTCTATAGTATCTGTAATGTGCTGGAAACATAGAAAGCCATGGTCCACCAGTGCCAGGTTAGAAATGAGGGTGGGAAAGACCATTCCAGGCAGTGTCTTCTGCACAGATTGCAGGGGCTGCAGTTCTGGGCTGGGGGCTGAGTGGTTGAATCCGTCGAGCGAAGCCGCGTGCCCGAGCTGCAGGAGAAGGTGTTTAGCACTGTACAAGAAGAGGTGTCCAGGAACCGGTCGAGAGAATCTCTTTTCCTTTGCTACGTGTCAGTTTATGAAAGCTAAAGCTTTCTGGTGTGGATATTTTCCTTTTGAAGCTTTTCAAGGTATTTTCAGTCTGGCTAATGGAACATGCTGGCATGTCAGCTCCAAACTCGGTTTGCTTGTTCTAGCTCCTTGAGGGGAGTGGTGGAGGGTGCAAGACCAAACACAAGGAACAGAACCCCATGTCTGGCCCTCTCTGGGGCTCATTTCTGCTGTTTCTCTCCCCAGCCTCCCCCGGCCACCCGAGAGCGAGCGTGTCGGGAGGGCAGCCCCACGGGGAGCACGGGCTCGAGCGTCGCCGCACCAGGTGGGAGCCCAGACCGGCCCCGTGACGCGCAGGGTGGCCGTGGAAGCGGCCCGCTCGGGATCCGGGCACGTAGCCGGGGAGCCCGGCAGAGGCCGTCGGGGCCGTGGGTTCCGGCCTGCTAACTTGGGCCTGTCTATTGCAGCGGGTACGGAGGCTCGAAAGACAGACAGGGGGAGAACTGTCTTACAAAGAAGTCACTGGAGCTGAGGTGCTGTGAAGTGAAGTTGTCATTGGGTTGTGTTAGGCAGAAGGTGGGAATGGTCTGTGCTGAGTGTCTATCATAAAGCTCTATCAGAAGCATCACTTCGGAAAGGAGCACAAACTGCAGTTGTAGTGTTCTGCACTAGCCCTCTGGCAGCCTTGCTCGTTCCTCCCTTGCTTGTCCCCCAAGGTGGTGGTACCAGAGACACCTCACAGCCTGTCTGGAGACCTGCCAGTATCTGAGCTGCCAGGTAGGAGCTGGTGGAGTGTCACCACCCCAGAGCCATCTGCCCCATGGCCTCAGGAAAGCATCCATGCAGCCTGCACCAGTGAGGCCACTTCTGAGAAGCAAAACCTGCCTGTGGGCCTGTCTCACCCTGAGTGAGCTTTGTGGGACGCTGCTCGCTGAACGTTCTCCCTTGAGCGCATGGGGACGGGCCCGCTGGGAGAGGCAGATGTTGCCCTCGCGGCGGGGACGTCGTGCGGTGCCGGCCAACGGGCTCTGGGCAGCTCTGCTTTCTTAGAAAGTCCCTGGAAATGCCCCGTGACAAAAGGCCGGCGCCTTAAACCTCAGGCGCTCGACGCCGGGCCCCGGCGCCCGTATCGCTTCCTGCCACCGCGCCGACATCCGCGGGGGATGCGCTCGCCTCGAGCACCCCTAACCGCAGCCCGTGTGGGCGCCTGCTCCTTCCTTTCCGTTTGCACAGCGCGGGGATGCCTTTTCCTCCCGGTGCCCGGCGGCAGAGGCAGGTGCGACGGGAGAAGCGGATGCTGCGGTCAGCGGGAGGCAGCGGCGGCGCGCGGTGCTGGGACCTAAACCGCAGCCTGCCGGGAGGAGGAAGGGTGCTCTTGTGTAGCAGCAACAACTGGGTGTTGGGGGAGAGCAGGGATGAGCGTGGGGAGAGCAGGGATGAGCGTGGGGACTCTGCAAATAGGAAAGTTTCACTGTAGCTGTTCCCCTGATCGCCTGATCTAGGGGATAATCTGCTCTTGGAAACCTTGCACTGAAGGGGAAAACTTCTTATTTTGGGTCCCAGGGCTCTAACCTTCTTTCTGCCATGATCTTCCCCTTTAGGTGCTGGTGGAAAAGATGGGTCCAGGCTCAGCACAACTACTGCTCTCAGGAGATCCTTGAGTAATGTCCCTGCTGCAGCGCAATAGAGTGACACCGGCTCACGTCTTGCTAAGCCATAGGACTGGAAAACCAGCAGTCTGCCTAATTTCATGCTTCAGAGTCATCTTTTATTATAATTATGGTCCAACTTTCTCTCCTGTTTTCTGCTGGATTGCCCCAAGCATCTAAGTAAGGACTTGGTGGGGGGAGATGGTAAATGCTTTATTGGTGAGCTGCCTTTCATAGTTTCTAGCAGATCTTTTATGAGGATGTTACTCTTTCTAAAAAGTCTTATTTATCACATGGTGCCTTGTGCAGTAGCTCCACAGAAAGATGGTGTAGACTCAGGAATGCAGGCACAGCCAAGGAAACCTATTTACACAGCTGATGTTTGAACCTGTGCTCCCTGTCACCTCTATCAGATAACACAGCAGTCCAAGGGTGATGTTTTGCTTCTATAAGGACTGCATCAATATGAGGCTCATCACCAAGTCCTCTCCTCACTGTCAGGACGAGCACCTGCTTGCCTTTCCTGCTGTGTTGGAGCAGCAGTCCAGCTCACCTCATGTTCTTGCTCCAGTAGCCACTTGGCTACTCTAGGGGAAGCTGGAGACCTTTACATTTTACCTCTTGTGTCAGCTCATACCCTGTTATCTTGGGGATTCACGATTTGAAGTTTCTTTCTTGGTGCCATCAGCTGTGGTTTGTTTCCCACAACCAGTGCTAGGCTGGGCAGTGCTCCCCCAGAGCTTGGTGGTGACTTTGAGTGAGCAGTGTTTACAAGCTGGGTCACAACCACTGGATTTCAGCACGTCACAGGGTTGTCCATGAAGAGCCAAAGTCCCCAAAGGGCTGCCTCCCTGCAGAGCCTCACAATTCCCCTTAAATACTGCTATACTTTCAGTCACATACGTGCCTTGTATACAGGGCTTTTCCAGTGCTGCAGCTCCTCAAAGCCAAGCTTGCAGGTACAGCTCAGTGCTGGGGCAGAGCTTTGGCCATCGGTGCTGATGCTGCTGGTGGCTTTTGGTCTCAGCCCATGCCTAGATTCACACTTCTGGCCTCAAAATCCTCCCCTCCTCAATCCTGAGGAATATGGGTGTTTCTAATGGCCAGTCATGGCCAGTGAAATCCTGGTGGCACTTGATTACCCTTGACAAGATGTAAAATCAGCCAGCTCTACACTGCTAAATATTGAAAGAGGGCATAATTGGCTTTAAATTTACAGCAGTGCATAGCAGAGACCCATGAAATAGCTGTATAGATTGAGCTCATTTATTATCCTTGCCCCAGAGGCAACAGGTATTTATTTAACACAAGGGAACATGTGCACTATTAAGGCAAAAGGCTGAGTGAAAAGCAGTCATGGAAGAAATAGTTTTTCCCCATGAAGGTTATTCTTTCAAAGCTCTTCTGACCTACTGCTGGCTGTGGGAAGAGGTTGATCCCCCTTCTCCTGCTGCCTAAAGAAATCCATGTGGGACATTGTGCAAGAGCAGCTGTAGCTGTTGATGGTTACATTGGAAAATCCAGTCAGTTCCTCTGGATTCAGCTTGGAGAGCTCATATTGTCCAGCAGACAGCAGTCCAACTGTGGTTCATATCTGCATTCAAAGTCTATTCCAGTGGGAAACCAAGGCATTTTAGCAAATTCTTTGCCTTACCTGTAAGTGAACTTGGTGGAGTTTTCATCCTCTGCTTGCAAGGCTTAACTGCCTGCTCCTCTAATCCCCTTGTACCTGGTGCAGTAGCTGCTGCAATGAGGGACTGGACTTCTGGCTTTTCCCAGCAGATGAGGGATTGCATCTTAAGACCCTCAAGCTTTTTCTGTGATGCTGCTCAGCCCTTCCTCACCTGGGGAGCTGCAAAAGGGACAGAAGCTGCCTAGATAGACAGCAAATCCATTCGCTTTAGACCAACGATATTCCCCTGGAAAACCTACATAAAGTACTTTTTAAGAACATCTTTCCTACCTCTTAATAGTCTTTGGGAATGCACAGTAGAAAATGGGTATCCATAAATATCTGCTTGAGGAGAGTAAGCAGGAGTGAAATCCCTGCAAACTAACAGCTCCTGGCAGTCAGATCAATGCACTGGATGTAAAGGACATTTGCTATGCAGAAAAGTTTGGACCAGCTCCTGGTTTTGGTACAGGCATAAAGAGTGTTGGCAACTTGCAACTGGCCTTGGAGTTTGCTTTTAATAAAGGTTTGTGATACAGCACCTCAAGCTTCTGCTCGTCCTCCTCCGTGTGCACCCAGGTCAGCCCAGCTGCACACCAGCAGGCACTGCGAGTTCCACCTTCTTTACTTGAATTGCAGTTTGGTGGAGTATCAAAAAAAAAAAAAAAAAAAAAAAAAGGAATGTGCCATTTGGGAGCACCCACGGACCTATATGGAAACAAGGAATAATGAGGATCCACACATGGAGTGAAGTGCAGGCCCTTAAGCTCCAATGCTGGTAACTAGGACCATCTTCTTGTGCATCTCTGCATTTTAACCAGCTTGCTTTGAATACAGGCCAATTCTGCTCCACATGAACACCTAGAATTTGCCACAGCTGAACTTGTTTGTGCCACATGTAGTTCTGTGTGTCGCAGAATTATTTAACTTTTCATATTTTCAATGTTGATCCTATTAATCTTGTTCCAAAGCCTTGTTGGTTGATCTGATGGCTTTCCTAATGATTAGGTTTGAGGTCTGTGGGCCAGAAGGTGAAGCAGAAGGCAAACTGGTTCTCTGAAAACCCCCAGCAACTACCAGCACGGAGCTGCCAGTGCTGCTGCCCACGATATTCACCCCACAGTGGGCAGCCCATCCTAGTCAGAGCCACGGGGGAACTCTGGTGAATCTATAGTTTGTCCAGAAGTTCAGTTGCTTAAAGGATATTATAGTAAGTGCAGACATGCTCTGAGTTGTCCTGGATGCCTGGGACTTGCTGAGCTGGAAGCTCCTACTCTCACGGCTTCCCTGAGCACCAAGGCTTCCTGAAGAAGTTCTGGGTTTCCATGTTGTGGAACATTAACCCTTTACCCCTGCAGAGCCTGTCCCTCAAAGCTGTGCACTCACTTCCATGAGGAACTTCCCATGGTTTCTCCATGAGGGAAGAGGAGAAGTTCCCTGCATGCCAGCTGCCAGCTGGGACTGTGGTACCAGGGTACATCGCAGCCCTTTTGCCCAGAGAACGCAAATGAGGGGAAAAAAAGGACAATCACACGGGATTTAATGTAAATTAAATATATTTCAGTGCTTAAAACAGAGAAACCCTTGAATTAAATTACATCATAGTGCTTCTGCTAACATATACTTCCAAGAACTGTGAAAGGAGCTGCTGTTCCTCTAAAAGAATACAGCAGAGCAAGCCTGGCATATACCCGTAATGTTCTCTTGTCTCGTTGTCTGTACTTCATTAATCTAAGAGCAGCCATCGCGGGACAAATCCTACCACCACGGGAAGGATGGCTACAGAGGATTTGCCATGGGTAGGTTCGTTAGAGAAGATGCAGCTCGGCATTAACGCGGAACAAGGAGCAGGTTCTTGCCCCCGCGCTGGCAGATTAAGAGCACGAAGGAAGTCGTTGGTTTGAGGACACAGCTCAGCCTACGGGTACCTTTTGCTGAGAATTCAAAGAGGGGGAAATAGAAGTTGCAGCTCTGCAAGTTCTGGGGAAAACGCTGCTTGGCTGCTCACACTGGGATAACAGTCGGGAAGACCATGGACAGTGTCCTCTAACCCTACTGCACACTCCAGGTTTGGAGAGGGAGATGCCTTTTCCAAAATTATTAACTCCCTTGGCCCTGCCACAGTGCCAAGGGGAAAGCTGTGCCAGTGCAGGGCTGGTAAGGAACTGTTTGCTGCAGGGGTCAGAGATGGATGGGCAGGAAATTGTTCACAGCTGTGAAAAGGGGAATAAGTCACTGGGGGGGAGGAAAAAAAGGGGCTGGGAGGTGCTTGTTTGTAACAACGTGCAGGAGGCCTCAGCTGCCACTCAGTGAAAATCCTCCTTGCGTGAAGCCCCCCTTTAGATCTGCCTTCAGATTCACACCCCTCTTTCAGCTGCTTCTGCAGGCTGCTGGCTGTGGGATGGGGAAGGGCAGGTGGTGCCAGTGCCGTGGCCGTCCTGGCCAATGTGGCTAGAAGGGACAGGGGAGACCCTCGTGTCTGTCCTTTATGCCATGCTTTGGTCCTGAGGGACACACAGGGAGCTGCTGTCCCACCTGCCCAGACCCACCTGCAGGTAGCGCGAGGGGAGGCTAACGCAGAGCTCTGTTTTCTTCAGCAGGAAGAAGAAAAGACTCTGATTGCAGGTCCTGGCAGATAAGGAAGTTAAAAACCAGCTATTGAGCCACCTCAGGGACAGGCACAGGGTTGGTGCAATGTTAAGCCAGTACGTAGTTTTCCTCTTAGGAAAAAAAAAAAAGTCTTTAAGCCTTAATCTCCTCTCTCTACACTTGTCTGCATGGTAGAAACTTCCCTGGGCCACAGCAGGGGAGGATTCCTGGTGCCAGAGCCCCATTCCTGCTCGGTGTGTGTCTCAATCCCGTCCTTCCCTGCTTGGCTGTGGGCATCCAGCAGCAGGACATGGCACCCCTGAGCTCTGCAGGCCACAGCCCCGGGAGATGTCCACCCACCTGCTCAGTTAAGGTGTCATCAGCCTGATGTTTTTTCATTTTGCTTTTTACAGCTAGTGAACTGCAGCATCACCCAGGGCACACGTATATCAGCAGGCCACAAGCCACGAGAGAGGTGAACCTCAAGGTATGTGATTTCCTGGGGGGGAATAAGAGCTAAGAGCCCCTGTCCCAGGTGAGCACGCAGCTCATGGGGGCAGCTGTGCCAGCATCACCCCTCTGGGCTCTGCCGAGGCTGCGGTCCCTGCACAGACAAGTTCATTTAGGGCCTGGAGCCCATGGGGAAACTCTCTGAAACATCCCCCTCTCCTTCCCTGGCCTTCATGGGCTCTGAATCAGCTAACCCACGACACAGCAAGCACTGTCCCTGAGCACAGAGCTGGGTTGATGCTGACACTCAGCACCAGCCCCAAAACTGCACCATGGCAGCCCAGGACCTCCAGTAGCGACGGACGCACCAAATGTCGCTCCTGCCATCACGAAAGGTCTGTTTTCCAAAGCCACGTGGGTGCCTGTGCCCATCTGTAGCACAAACCAACCGGGTGGCCAGCTGGGTGCTCACGCTTACGAGAAGTCACCGGCTCGTGGGCCCCATCCTGCGAAGTGTGGGCACGGTCCCCGAGCAGGGGCAGGTTCTGCTCACGCGTTGATGGCATCGGCGACGTCTGCGAACACGAGGCGACTGGGCCTCTGCGGAGCCCCCTGGCTCGTCAGCAGCATCTGCAGCGAAGCACAGAGAGGTGAGACCCGGCGGGTGAGACGCGTGGGCACCAACGTAGCCTACGGGGTTCAGCCCCTCATCAAAATGGACTAACCCGGCACCAACAAGGCTGTGGCAGAAAAATACAACAGGCCAGAGGGTAGGTCGGCACACCAATGCAGTCTGCTCATCACTGGAGATACGTAGCTATCTAGTTTGGTGTGTATATTACCCTGTACGTGTCACCTGGCAGCATGGGAATATTTGAAACCTCAGGAAACCTGCCATAGGCTGAGCTTTGGATACTAGTTTAAGTTCCCTCTTTTGTTATTTGAAGCCTTTAAACTTACTTTCCAAGCAGAGGGATCTGAGCAGGCTCCCAGGGATCTCACTAGCCAGTCACTGTACAGGAAGGAAATGCTTTTATGGTGCTGTGTTTAATGCTGTCCTTGTCATTCCCCAGCTTTACTACTTGAAGGGATGTCCTTCATGGGCACCAACACTGTGTGCTGTATGTCCCACAGGTCAAGATCTATTCATTTTATCCAACAGCATCTCCCTGCTTTCCCAAACCAGTACATAGATTATGCCGATTATCTCCCACTTTCCAACATATCTCTCTCCCACATGCTCTTTGGCAGATTGGGAAGTATTCCTCAAGGTAAATATTATATAACTACAGTATCTCTATTTTTTCTCCTTTCTTCTTTTGTCCCACACCAATCTGCCACCGTTTATCTAAAGGTATAAAATGAGTGGAAACAGGATGATTTGGGAGATCTCCAGCTTCTCTAGCTGGAAAAGTGAAGACATGGGCAGCTGGAGAGGAATTAAAAGGGCAGAAGTCCCCTCTCAGTGGGGTGACACAGCCCCTGAAGGGGCTGACAACATCAGGCACCCCATGCGACAGGGTTGACCCCATGCTCAGGCTTCCTGCCTGCCCTCTTTTGGGGCTTGCAACACACTTATCTAACAGTTACAATCTCCCTCAAAAAGGCTTTGTTCCATACTTGTATCCTGCACTAACCAGGGATACCTTAAACCTGTAGAAATTAAGGGACACTTGGTCCCTGCTGAGCATGTGAAGCTCCAGCAAATTGCAGGCACATTGCTGCTCCCTTGTGGTGTCCTGGCAGATAAGCTGTAGTAAAAATCAGCTTAATTGCTGAGATTTCCCTTGTCCTGAGATTTTTTTTTACCCTGTGCAGAGCCAGCATTTTGCCTCCCCAGGCTCTTACTCCTGCTTGCCTGACACTTTGGCCATCCTAAGCCCTCCAAAATGCTCAATCTTCCCATTTCCAAGGCTGGAAGAGGTGGGTAAAGCCCTCCTGAGGTCTCCCACAGCTTCCTGACTGCACAACCCTCCAAGAAGCCCTGGATTCTGTAGCAAAAGCAGTGCAGGTGCCAGCGGCGGTGCCGGCAGCGCAGCTGCTCCCTGCAGCCCACCTTGTTCTGGGATGCCTGGGAAGCTGCTGCCTCTCGGCCGTGTTCCAGCAGCTCCTGCTCTAGCTCGTCCTGCTCCTCGGTGGGATCGAAGTTGTACATGGGCATGAGCTGGTGGCGCAGCTTCTCCAGCCTGGGAGGGAAGGCAGAAGGTGGGTTCAAAACTCAACAGAGAGGAGGATAGAAGCTCAAGGTGTCTTCTCCACCTCTGCTGATCCTGTCTCTCCTGCTGCACAGGGATTCAGCCCGTGTTGCCACTTGCTACCTAAGGGTCCCATCTGCATCCTGCAGGGATGAGAAGCCACCAGGAATGGAGGACACTGCAGCTGTAGGGATCAGCTGCCACCGTTAATCCATGTTGGCAGGAATTAGGCACAGAGAAATCCGATGGGGATTTAAGCACCCGCGGACCTTCAAGGGTCAGAACAAGATTTCTGAGGAGGAACAAGAACAGGCAGCGTGGCACAGTGGGAAGGTCAGTCCTGCCAGGCCACGCTATGCCTGATCCCAGAGCTGCAATGTAGCTGCAGGAGTCTAAGAGTCGTTCTTCAACCCTGAGGTTGATGTTAATAATAATAATAAACAGAGAATTATTAATAATTATTATAAAAACGGGTAGTAGAACAGTGGTGCTCACAGGCTGCCTGTGGACAGACCTTAGTGCTCTTAATTGCTCCAAATGTACCCCAAAGGTCTCCCGACACACTAAGGAGCCCAGTCACAGAGGGCAGATGGACACTTGTGTGCAAGCACCCAGTCCCTGTCTTGGGGTGCAGCTGAGTGTTGGGGGGTAGGAGGAGGGAAAAACCCAAGCAGTTCCTGGCCGTGTCACCACAAAGAGCTGCTCTGGCAAGTGCTGGGATAAAACTCTCCCTCGCTGCCCCTCCGTGGGCTTTGCCACCACAACCATTATCTCCAGCAGCGCCGTGTTTGCAGACCGAACGTCGGCAGATCGGGGCTGCAGGAGAAGTCTTGCTGTGCAGAGCAGCACTTCTTGCAGCTCTGTGGCCAGACCTGCCACAAGGATTCAGGCAGAGAGGAGGCCCTGCGACTAAAGGGTGGCAAGAAGTGTTTTCCCTGCATTTCCCCTTTTCTTTTCAGTTTAGCCCATCTCACGGGTGAAGCATGAAGAGTTTTGAGGATCCCTGGCCTTCTCCAGGCAACGTTTTCCTCTCCGAAGTGACAGCGGAGCATGTGAAGCTCTGGCATCAGGCACACCAGGATGGAGAGGTGGAGAATCCCTATCCCTGCCTCACAGGCTCCCTTCCCTGTAGGCTTGTCCTGACCCTTCCCCATTTCCCTGCCTGCTTCCTGGTGCTGCCCAGGCTTGGAAGTACAAATTCCTCCCAGCCAACGACCGATGTTACTTACCTCTTCCTCTTCCTGATATACAGAACCTGCAGGAGAAAGAAAACCATCATTATAACGGCCTCAGTAAGACAGGGAACAGTTGGGAAGAGAAATTTGGGGCACACACAGAGGGGGTGCAGCGGGTCTGGCACACCAAGCAGGGCAAGGGGCAATGGGACAGCTGGAAGTGGGTACATGAGTAACCTTGAGAGACACTGGGTGCTCAGACAGCCCGGTACGAGGTGTGTTAGTAACAGTATGTTCTCACTAGGTGTATATTAGGTGTTGCACAGTGTATTTCTGCTGGCTGCAGGATGTCTGGGGTGATTCAGAGTGAACGAAGAACCTTCTCTTCGTTTTCTTACTTATGGTCATTTCCAGGACAGTGTTTCCAGGTCTCTTGGAGGAGTTTTTCCGAAAGCCCCTTTGCCCTGCAATGAAATTTTGCAGCAGTCCCTTTCTGTGGGTTCCTCTTTTGGTGGTATTAGAGAAGCTCTCCCTCGTATGAGGAACCCGAGCTCGCTGCTACTTTCATTCTCTGCTGGCAGGTAAATGATGGCTTGTACAGCAGAAGGAAAGCTGAGCACTTGTGTTATCCACAACACACTCAGAACTAGAGTTTCTGAAATCTTCAGCCTACAACATCAGTGGCAGGTTAGTTCAATGCAGCAAATCCTTAGGGACTCTGCTTGTATTGAGCAAGTGGAACTCCAGAAACACAGTCTGGAATGAATCTAGCTAAAATAGACTCAGGCTGCTTTAGCTCAGAGAGAGATGTCCACAGGGGAGATTAACATGGCTTCAGCAGGCCGCTTTAAAAACTAATCTGGGTGAATTTTCCTCCAGGCCTCCTGCACAGACGAGATTTAAATCAATGCAGCTATTCCAGTTAACAAGTCAGAGCAGAAGCTGCTTTGATTTATTTTAACTTAACTTCCCATTGCCATTAAAAGTGCTGATACTACCTACAGCTTCCTCTAGGGCTGCTGAGCACTGTTGGAGCAGCCTGCAGGGAGGCCACAGAACTTGGACCCTTGCAGTATTCCTGTGAGCACTGGAAAAGAAAGGCCTTGGACAGAAAGGGATCTCAGAAGCTGCCAGTCTCCAGCATTTCTGGGTAAGTCTTTAGTACAACACAAAAGAAATTATTCAACCCAAACCAGTCCCAGAGCCCCTTTGTCACCCCCTAGAAGAGAGGAATATTTAGCAGGTCCTTCTTACCATGGCCACAGCCAAGCCAAGGACAGTGAGGATTCCGAAGGAGAGCAGCATGGTGCTCAGGCCAGCCCCGCCGCTGGCCACCTCGGGCATTTTGGTGCTGTTGAAACTGGTAGTTTGGGGGCTCAGAGGAGCCGTTTCTGGCACGGTCACGTCCCCGGCTGTCCCCGGGTCTGGCCTGGCTGTCACAGCGCTGCTGTGGTACGAGTCTTGCAGGGAGGACGAGCTCCTAGGCATCCTGTTGGCCGCCCGGGAGCCTTCGCCAAGCGCTCGGCGCTCCCCAGAAGACTCTTTGGTGGCAGCTACAGCAGAGGAGAGGTGCCCATCACAGCCAGGGCTGGCGTCCTGCAGCACCATCGCCGAGGGCTCCTCTTCATGGCAACCTCGCGGGCTCCTGCCTAGGAGAGAAAGAGATCAGATGCAGAGCCAAGCTCTTCGAGACAGGCACAAGCTCACGAGCACAATCTCCTTGCTTTTCATCAGGGGAAAAATATAAAGACCCCTTTAAGTTTATCCATAGAAACAGATCCTCTATAAGGGTACTCAGTCAGAGGCACCCATGTCTCAGGATGCTTTCCACTGGATCTAGCACAACTCCCCTGCTGTGGTGGTCACTGGTGACTGTTCATTGCAATGTTCATTGCACTGGGGCTCCTTGGACTCCCACTCTGCTAAAGCAGCTTCCTTGGCAGTAGTGGGATGCACTATCCCCCATCTGCTACTACAGACAGCGAATGCTTCTCAAGGCCCCCACTCAGGCACCCACTAACACTTAGTCATCACTAATTATCACTACTCATTTTAAAACAGGCCCTATTTCAAACTGGTGGTGTGAAATTTGACAGACATTTTCATGCTGGAAACATGAAAAGCTCTGAATGTTTCAAGCTGCTATTGCACAAATGACTGGCTGCCCCAAAATACCCTGGGATGATCCCAGGAGAAGTATTCGCAGCACTTTGTTTATAGAATTATAACCATTATCCCAGGAATTGCTTCACTGCAAAAGCAGCTACCCCTGCAGCAGAGCAGCATGGACCCCTGTCAGGAGGTCCAGTTTTGTGGGTGTCACATCCCCAGCAGCTGGGATGGAGCCGATGAGCTGGGAAGGGATGAAGATGTGTCTGCAAGGGACAACGAGCCCTGCTCTGCTCCTGTTGTATCCTGGGCAGGGTTGTTGCACAGTTCCCATCGCTCTGGAGCCCTGCTGCTGTCCACAGCCGCACCGAGCAGCGTGATTAACATCCGCCACTAACGACCACGGCAGAGCAACGGCATCAGCCAAGGAAGGAGCTCCAGGCCTGCCCGTTCACACCAAACCCAGAAACCAACACGCCACCAAGCAAGGAGAAAGCGGGGAAAAGAGCTGAGCTCTGAGCTGGGAAGCAGCCACAAGGGCTTGGCAAAGGATCTCGGAGAACTCCTGGATCTGGGAAGCGTCACGGGTCGGGCCCCCGCCTGCATCCGCTGGGGGTTTTGGAGACCCACTTGAACTGGGATGTTCAAGGAGATCCAGCCACTGCTTTCGTTGCTCCCCTGAAATCAGCAGGGGAAGCTCAAAATGATCCAGATCAAGTGGGAATGGGCACTCTCGTCCTTGCTGTCAGGGCCCCATCCGCATTCCCGAGCCCAGACACCTCACTCCAACAGTGGCACCGGCCAAGGAAGTTCCTGGCATGGATCAGACAACTTCCAAGGCCAGGGGAGAGGATTTCCATGCCCAAGCCCTCGTGTGGCCCTTGGCTTACAGCGGTCCAGCTCGTGGGGACGGTCCTTCCCACCACCATCCCGTCCTGCGTGTCCTCCTCATGCTCCGGGTCTCCTACGGCAGGCAGGTTTCCACAGAGCCCATGCACACAAGTGAGGGAAGCAGCAGGAGAGGAAGCAGATCCGGAGCAGCCGCTGCGACCTGCTGCCCTTCCATGGGCTGTGCCAAGGGAGAGATCCCAGCCGGAGCAGAGGTGGATGGAAGGTACTTCCAGAGGAGTCGCTGGTGGGAGTTGCTCCAGGATGCTGAGGGGGGATGCAGGATGGGAGTTGCTCCGGGATGTAAAATGGTCCTCTGGGATGCTGAGCAGGGATGCGGGATGGGAGTCACTCCAGGATGCCGAGCGGTCTCTCCAGGATGCCGAGCAAGGATGCGGGATGGCAGTCGCTCTGGGATGCTGAGCAGGGATGCGGGATGGCAGTCACTGTAGGATGCCGAGCAGGAATGCAGTATGGGAGTTGCTCTGGGATGCCGAGTGGTCCTCTGGGATGCCGAGCAGGGATGCGGGATGGCAGCCGCTCCGGGATGCCGAGCAGGGATGCGGGATGGAGCTCCGGCCTCTCGGTGCGCAGCGTCGCCGGCCCCGCGGCAGCCTGGCGGCGCAGCGACACGGAGGAGCCCTGGCGGCGCTGCCGGGCCCCACGCGCGGCC
>JAVCKT010081656.1:0-14841 GCA_032273925.1 Rhynchotus rufescens
TGTTTTATTGAAGAATTCTCTCGTTGCTGTTCTGACACAAGCAGTCACGCTAATATGAAGCCACTGGAAAAAAGAGAAGTGGTTGGAAGCCTAATATCAAAAAGAAAATGCATACTAAGACCCAAAGTACATTCTTTGCTACTTCTTGATGAGAGTTTTGCATTTATTTCCACATCTTTAATGTGGAGCTCCCAAGAAATCTATAACTGCCATGCGCATATATATATATGCATGGGGATATAGCAAGGATTAATCTAGGGCTTCATGGTTTTGGGTTTAATAGCAGCTTTTCTATGGATTTCCTCTGGTTTTGGGTCGGTTGTTGGCACTTTGTTCTTTGGTTCCTCTCCTGTATTTGGAAATGGGTGGGAGATGAGGACTATCCAGAAGCAGCTTTCCAGAGTGGGGGAATAGCACAGCAATGGCAGAGCCAAGCAGTGGAAGTGTGGGAAACTTCTCCTGTGAACATCTCACTTGGACTGTGTGGCAAAAGCTTTGAGGAAGTGAGAATAAGCAGGAAAATGAGTGTTGCTGCTGCAGACTTTCAGCTTTAGCGATCTAAAGACTTTGTTCCCCATTTGAACAAACCCAATGGCTGTAAACAGCACTATATTGCTTTATTAAACCTATAAGTACAGATTTGTCCCTGTTTTGTTGTTTGTGTGGGAACTTTTTTTGATCAAAAGCCAGGGTGGAGATCTATTCACCCTGAATTATTCCATGGCCTCAGAGACAAAGAAAAATCTGGGGTCAGACTTTTCAACCCAGTTTGTTCTGCATCAGGGCAACAGGGAGAATCATGCATAGACCTGCCCTCTTTCTGCTTTCACGGCAAAAACAAAATCAAAGTGAATTACAAATGTTCATCTCGCTGAAATACTGTGAAAATTGCCTTCTCGTGCCTTTGCTGGGGGGTTCTCTAAATGAGACCTTTCCTTTTCAGCTCGCTGGTTCCTGTGTGAAATCTCCAAGCTGTCATGGGGTAGGGAGCGATTTCCCAACCGCTCAAACAGCCGCTGTTTCTGGGTTTATAAGACGTATTTCTTAACCCTTTTTTTAGCTCGCCAAGAGAAATGGGACTGCATTGTGGAGGGCCAGAGAGAGCCTTGGGGAGGAAGAGAGGGCACTGTCCGACTGTGGTCCTGTACAGGCTGGTGACAAAGCCGGGAACCCTAAATATTCAGGCCAGTCTTGTATCTGAATATCTTTGGATATGCTCTGTGTGTCTTTGCAGTGGTTGCTCTCTGTCCAGTGCTTTATGGTGGCTGCCTTTAGGGTGGTTAATATTTTGTGTCCTTCCTGATGAAGCGCACGTCACAGGGAAAAAAAAAAATGAAGAGGATTTTTAGTAGCCTTTTCTCTCCATTTTACTTCTCTCTCTCTTAACCACGAAAAGCCACTTTGCCGGGAAGGGGTGATGTTCTCTGCCCCTGCAGTCGGTGATAAAAAAGTGATAAACGGTCAGAGGAAACATTTTTCCTCTTTATATGTGAGTTGCTTAGAAGGGGCTTGCTACAGTACTGCAGCAAAAAGGAATTTCTTCGGATGCATTTAGGTGAGCAAATACTTTGCTGTCATTAAGCTTAACGTTGTTTTTACTCTCCAAATATTTGTTAATAAAAGTAGAAATGCTAAAGGCAGTTTTATCTAATTCATTTAAGTATTTAGGCACTGACAAAGATACTCATTTTGTTAGATGAACAATAAATATCTCTCTTTTTGTAACCTGACAACTTTAGAAAGCAACCCAAAATGGGGTTTTTACAGAGAGTGAGTCTCCTCTTCCTGTGAATTGAGTTTTTGGGTAGATGTCAAGTTGGACACCGAGTTGAGAGACCCCATGTCAAGCTACTTTTGAAAACCTTGACCAAAAGATGGATAAAAATCAGTTGGGCATCAGCTTCTGAATGTGAATGTGCTTCTGGGTCTAAGGAGCAAGTGAGAACTGTGACTTCCAGCATGGAATCACTCATGGCTCGCTTGGAAAGCTGCTGCTGAGGTCTCTACTAAAACAGCAGAACAAAACCCTGAACCTGGATAATTCCCATGCATGATTCTAGACCCGGAGTCTGTTGGTTGACCTTTGCTTACGTGCAAACCGTTGCTGTAATCTCATCTTCATCCCTCTGCCCTGATAGCCTGGTGTTCACCAGCAGCACGCAGAGGAGAAGGGCGCTAGAGGAGCTCTGGACATGGAAACAGAAGAAACCTTATTGAGCACCAGGAAGTTGGGCCAGAGTCTTGGGCAAGTTTGACTTGCTGGAAGTAGCAATAGGAAATGTGTAGCTGCTTGTCCCTTTTCTGCAGGTTTTTAAAGGGAGATGAGTGGATACATCCAGTGCCTTCACAGTTGTCTCCGTTAAAGGTAGACGGTTAGACCTGCGCTAAACTCCCAGTCCTGCCACTTAGATGCAGAGCTGCTGTAAGCAGCTGGTAGCTCCAGGATGGGGTAGGTCATACACATGCTTGGAAGGCAGATACTCTATATGTGTGTTGGGGGGAGGAAAAGCAAGTCTTAACTGCAGAAACTAACCCACCATGTGCTGAGAGAGGCTGAAGTGCAGCAGAAGACTTGGAAAGGCATTTTTTACTTCTGTCTTGTTAAACTTCAGCAGCAGGTACCTCTCATCAATTGTGTTGACACTTGCCATGATTAGGTGTTGAACGTGAATGGGAAGATGCCTGTGAGAGGCTGGCATGGCCCTAACGCTTCATGCTGACATATTTAACTATTTATCTCTCCAAATTAAAGATATAGGGTTGTTCAGGCTTGGTAATTATTTTGGATTATTTGCTGTGCAGTGTGAATTCTGCTGTTTCCCTGTAGATACTTACAAATGTGGCACAGTAGTTTATGCTTTGAAATCCAAGGGGCTTTGATTAAACGGTAACTAAAGCGATAATTTCTACAGTGTGTCTAGTAACAGAAGAGAGAAGGCTGACAGGGAGAGGAGTGACCATGAAGAATATGTCCTGTGGCTTCTTGTCTAAAGAGTTGGTATTTTTCTCTGCCAGCTAGGAAAGAAGAGGTGAATGAAAATAGAAAATGGAGAAACAGACTTAGGGTGAGAGAAAGCAAGGGTCTCTCTCACGTTTTCCTAATAGTGGAAGTAATATATGAACTGCTCTGAGGAAAATAGAGGAGAAAAGCAATGCCGAGGATCCTGGCATTGAGACTAGCAGTGTCCTAATGTCTCCTAAGACTTGTGTGAGTGGCACAAGTTGTGCTTGTGGCATGAGCAGTGAAGCAAAGGGGCTTCTGTTTCTTTGAACTTGATATCTACGTGTAGAAAGGAAGTCACATACTTTGGTCGTAGCCATCTCTTTCTAATCCCCTTAATTTCATCTCCTTCAGGTTGAAGGGTAGAGATTTTTCCTTGATGGTTCTGATGTGTAGTAGTATTATGTCCTTTTCCCTGCCTTTTGCTCTGTGGGTTGTACTTAGGCAGCTTCTGGGCCCTAAAATAAATCTGACCCTTTAGTTCCTCAGTCATTAAACCTTGCTGCTCTTTGCTTTCCGGTACTTTGCTTTCTTCCCCACAGAAGTTTGCACAGCTTTTTTGGCTCTTCTTTCTTCCCTATGCTCCTTTCCAGGTTAGCTTGGACCTTTATTCACTTTCTGTGTACAAATATTCTCATTTTCACTGTTGGGGAACTTGCCGAGACCTTCTCTTTCCCAAACTGACTGCTGCCAATGGTAGGACCTGTACTTGTATCTGAGGGTTTTTTCCTTTTCTTACAGCCTCCCCTCTCACTCACAGGTGCCTAGGGGTAGCAGTGGGGTTGAACCAGGCCTTTAAATCTGTGCGGAGACCTGCGTTAACTGCAGCTTTGTTCGGAATTGCTGTCAGCATGGCCTTTGAGTTAGCACACAGAGCTCTGCTAAGGTATTTTTAAGCGTTATATCCCTTCTGCCTCCATGCTTTGATGGGAACTGGGAGGAACAGGAGAGCTTGAACCTGTAAGCAAGCACTGCCAGGAAAAGGTGGGTGAGCAGACTGTCCTTTTAAAAATGGTTGTAGAAGAGCAAGGCCAACTTCTTTACTGCATCTTTTTTAATCCTTAAGCCCCGTTTTTGCTGAAGTTTATCTGAAAGACACGTAGCACCCAAGGCATGAAATTAATGTCGTCATTGATTTTCTAGCAGCAAGCTTTCAAAGGGACAATTACAGCAACCTTTGGTAAGACCTGCTCTGGTAAGCTGGGCTAATGCTGTAGTGATGGGTATAACTGGGTACCTCAGGTGTGTGGAAGCACCTTCCAGAGAAGATCAGCAGGCTCTGGGTGGTGGGGAGGGAGTAGAATGAACAACACTGCCACTCTCTGTTGTTTGCCCAAAGTATTTCTCCTAAATTTTGAAGTTGGGAAGAGATTAGCGCTTGCTTTGTGTTTAACAGAACAGTATTGATCCTGCTGATGCATCAAAAACCTGACAGATGGACCACCCCGAGTTCTCTTTTACTAGAGCCACATGAAAGCAATTCCCAAGAGGAGCCACACTCGGATCCCGAGGCACTGATGCTGAATCTCTCGCTGTTTGTCTTTGCCAGGGGCTAGGCAAGAGGTGGAAAGCAAGGCATGAAATGCATAGTAGAAATACTGTAGTTACACACAGTAGGAATTGTGTGTATCCATTGTTAGCTTAGCACTAGCTATCTAATTATTAATTATTAGATCCTGGCAGATCAGTTCTGCGGCCGGTCTTGGTAATCAAGTCAGCTTTACAGCAAACACTCCCATAATGATTGAATGTTGGAAAGCAACCTGGTTTCTGTGTTCCACTTGGATGCTTTTAACTGTTTCAGAGGATGGGGATAATGAGCTCCAGTGGACTATATAATTCTCAGGGAATAGTGTAGGATAGCTACAGCGCAGAGCTTGTACCATTTGTTGTACTTTGGGAGCCAGCTGGTGCTGATAATCACCCAGTAACTTCAGAGAGATTTTCCAGAGGAAAAATAGTCCTTAAAAGTCAGGAAGCTGTTTGACAAAGGATCATCATGCAGGAACAGTATCCTGATAGGACTTAGCAGGAGATCTTAAGGAAGGGGAAGGTGACACCCATTTACAGGAGCTTTTGAGCAAGTTAATAGTGGGCTGTCGTGGTGTGTGACCCAGGACAAGTGGTGCCAGCTGCTGAGTTCTTGCCTTTTCTCTTGCTTGGTGATGACCAGCTAGTTTTTGGACAGATCACATTATGGCCCACTGTCCTCATTTGATATGTATGCCCATAGGACATTTTCCTGCTGGACTAGCCGGAGAAGCGACAACATGACACATGCTGCCCTTGCCATCCCCTGGTGTTGGGCTGCAGGACCTGCTGGAAAGGAGCAGTTAGTGCTGTGCTCTTATCAGCACAGACCTTCTGGGCTGCAGAGATTTCTGCAGTTTGGCTGCGGGGAGCAGGACCCCTGGTTATCAGCGCTTGCTTCACCCCGGGTTCTGCCTTCCCTCTGGTGCTTGTGTGCCCATATTCCTGTCCATACCTCGTGCACACCGATCTTGACATCGCTGTGACAGGCCTCTGTAATAGCCGAGAAAGGAGATGCTCTAATAGATGCCAGGCACCTTTTTTAAAAAGTCACTGAATTATTTGGTTTCCGTGGAGGTTAGTGGGGATACACAAGAAAAGAGATAACTTGGGCTATTTAAAATGTTTAAAAAAATTTTAGGGAGAGCGGATGAGGACAAATCTTGGTGCTGATGCAAGTCTGTGCTCATCTGTTTGTGCAGTCTTTAATTTGGTAGCCTCCAGACTGCAGGGAAAAGTCCTTCTGGAACTTTGGTGGGAATTTCAGGGAGACGCTGCTGCTGCGACACGTGGAAAGCACCTTCACAAGGAGCAGCACCATGATTTTTGCAGTCTTTTTTGATGGAGTAAACTTTATTTATAAGCCTTAAAAGTAACTATGGAATTTGTTGGGAATTAAATGACAACTTTATGTTATTGACTAATAAAAACATAGTTTTTTTCAGATTGTAGCTTTGTTTTTCAGTCAACTATGGAGTTGTCCTAGTCAACCATCTTAAGGTAAAGAGAACGTTTTAATCCATGGAACTAATGAAATGAAGGCTGCAGTGAATTTGGCCTGCAGATGAATTGCCTGGTGGTTGGGTGTTGGAAATAAGTTTATTTTACACATAGCATAAATGTGACACTGTGGAGGAGCGATGGTGACCCAGGAAGACCAGGGTGAGTGTTACAGTGACAGTGAGGGTGTCTGGATGAATGTGGGTAAGCTGGGGCAGGAAGGAATAAGCTCATCTGCATCCTTGGCCGTAGTGTAGATTTGCTCCTGACACAAGAAAATATGCAGAGCCTGTTAACATGAGTGCTTATTTTTTTCTTTTTTTCTTGTCTAATGAACTAAGATTTGTTATTTATCAATGGGTTAAGTGTGCTTTAAAAACAGCTTATATTTGCAGGTACTTAGGTTCCTTTGAACCACAAATAAATTCAGCAGAGCTCAGCCAACTTCAAAGGTCCAAATCCTCATCTTTGGTGTTTATTAGTGAGGTTTACTGCCTTTGGGGACTGATTATTGTTTCTTTTATTTGCCTTCTCTATGCTGGACAATACTGTCATGTTGGAAAACTATCGAAGAGTCAAATTTTGCCCAAGAAATGGGCAAAAGAAATTGCCCAAGAAATGGAAAAAGCTGTAAAACATGCATTTGGATGTGAATATGTCACAGTGGACCGCCCTGGTGTTGCATTAATATTAACTAGTGGGCCTTTTTTAAAAAATATGTGTATTTATGTGTGTGTATATATATGTGTGTCTATTTACTTAGGCAAAACCTTCTCTGTCACCAGCATTTCCAAAATGCAGCACTTTATATAGCAACATCAGCAGCTCGTGTCCTTGACACTATGCAAATCAAATCGAAATGAAATCAGTCAAAAATTCAGTGTTTGGAGGAATCTATAAACTAGCTGCTTCTGAAAAAATCAGAATCTGGGCAGGTTTTGGTTCAACTGAAAGACTAGAATGATTTGGGTACAAATGTCTGCTTTGTGATCTATATTATTTTCCCGTTTGTGATAAAACAGCTCTGAGGTTACGTAGAGAATTAGTGTTTCTCATTTACTTGAGAATGTAATCTTAAGTGAAAAGTCAAGTTGGAAAAGACATCTTACAGCCTGATACCTGTTTTATAAGGTGAATAGGAAAGTCTGTTTTATTTAACAAAAGATGTTGATTGTTTTTTTTCCTTGCCTCCTTTCCTCCCATTTTTCCCCCTTTCTCATCTTCTGAAGCATTTAATATTGTGTGATATGGTTTCATTTAGAATAGCATAAAGGGTCCTGGTATTCTTTTCCTTAGGGAAATAAGTTATTCCAGTATATGCGCTCTTAAATGGCTTTTGTAGCATGAACACTGGAAAAAATGTTGTGCAGAATGGTTTCCTCTTACTCTTAACTTGTACGTGTTGACAAGCCACAATCTGTACTGTCAAATTTCGAATGCTTTCCGAAGGGAAAGAACTGTTTTATTCTTTAAAGCAACTGCAGGGAGGTTTTAGCTTATTTCCCAGAGATGTTGTCCTCTGCAGCCTCTTCGGCATGCACTGAGAAAGGAAAATACCATATTTTAGCATCTGAAGCTTCTTTTGGACAAGAAGCCATGAACTCTTAAATTAAGCCCTTCTCTAAGAATCCAAGATGTGTTGCTTAACTCCTTGACTAACTTGGTGGCTTAACTGTTAGTATTATTTTCCTTTGTGTGTCCCAAACCTGCCTGTGCTCGAATGCTGACAGGCATCTTGTGACTTTTGAAAGGGATGAGAGTGATGGGACGTCAATAAAATCAAAACTATGCAAATCCCCCGTTTCCCTTTTATCCCTTACTCTTTTAAGATGAACTGCTGTATCTGTGTTCCCTGACAGCTGGACAGTTTGCCTTGGAGATCGAAAGGATGAATTTCGTACAAAATTGTCTGCAGGAATTAGTAAGGGTTTAGTGTGACTCATAAATGCTTTCAGGCTGGAAAAGATGTGAAGAGGTCTTTAATGAAACTGATCTGAAAATACACAGGAAAATTTCATAGAGACGTGCCATAAGCCATATGAGAGGAGAGAGGAGACTGTTGAATTTTCTGAATTTCTATTGAGTTTTCAGAGGAACTGATTCTTAGAGAGATTAAAAAAGCATCTTACAAGTTCAGGAAATGAGTTGCTAGACTATGAGAGAGCATTTCATGGACTGCTTTGAGAAGATGCTTGTGAATGCTCTGAAGTGGTTGAGCACAAATATAAAAGGTATTTATTTTTAGGGTTCCAGGAAAGAGTAGGATTCAAGGATCAACCTTGAACATGCAGGAAATCTGGATAGGTTACACAAATTTCACGCAAGTTTACTAGCAGGAGCAGTAGGAGTAAACAAAATGGAGGTCCTCGAGGTGTTCTGCTTCCCTTCGTCATCGCGATGGGCTCCTGAAGGGGCCTCGCTCTTGCTTGTATCCACAAGAGCAGGCCCGTGACTGCCACGTAAGCTGAGCAGTGAAGTGATCCATCCAAAAACATGTTCTCAGGTCAGCTGGAGGAACATTCAGCCTCGCCAGTCTGGATACTGAGGTGGGAGAAGTGCCAGGAGAGCTGGGCCATCCCTTTGGTGTCAGCTAACAGGGTCGGGGACCTCGGAGCTTATCGTTACCTTCCCGTGTTGCACTGGATTAAGCTAATGAGGTTTCCTGCTTGGCTCGGGCAGGAACGCCGGGTGTTGAGAGGTTGGAGCTGCCTTGGTTTACGGTGGTGATTTGGGGTTTGGTTGCTTGTAGCTGCTGTGCTGAAGTAGTCTGTGCGTGGTCAGCGAGTCCCGCGGTGTCGCGCCGGTTCTCCCTGTGGAACGTGATCAGCCACGTTGAGTTTGTAGGTTGGAGACACTCAGCTGAAGCTCACGGAGAGGGTTGTCTCCTCCTGAAATGAGCTAAGTGCAGATTACCACCTCTTTCCCCCTTCTCTGAATTTGGCACGATGCCACAATTGGGGCTGCACTGAGCCTTGAGCAGAGAGAGGAGTGAGGAGGCTCCTGGAAAGCCGTGGTCAAGGAGCGGGTGTCACCCTGTGTCATCTGGGAGGAGCAGACTTGCCATCTTCATCCTCGTGGTCTTGTGGCGTTTAGTGAAAGGAGAGAGAGAGAGAACCAGAGCGAGAGCACGGAGGGTTTTCCCAGTTTTCTTGAGAGATTGGTACTTTAGAGATGGGTGAGATTCAGGTTTATGTGTTAAGGTGTGGAAAAGGACAATCCGAGGAGCAGCGTGCACTGGCAAATCTCCCTCTGCTTGGACTGGAGAGCTGCTGAGTTTTAGCAGTGTCGGCTGGAGTTGTTCAGCAGGGGGATTTATGGAAACGTTGTATATGGATGGAAGTGGAAGACACAATTGTCAGTCCGAATACGTCTGGGTGGAATGTAATTACTTGAAAGAGACAAAGGCAGTTTGTGCCTCTTTTGCCTTTTCTGGCCTTATTTGTGAGTAATGCATCAAAATAGCTGTTGATCTCTGCAGAGCTCCCTTGCTGTAGTGTTTATTATTTATCTTAAGCGTTTAACTACACTACTGCTGTATCAAAACTTACAGCTTATCCTCATCGAAAAGGATAATTTTGCATTTCTTATCCAGCAGAATGGCTCGGAGTGTGTGGTTCATTTAGTGTCTGCAGTGGAGCAAGGAAGCCCTTGTAGTTTTATCTTCAAAATGAGGACCGTGACTCCTTCAGCATGATGTTTTCCTCATAAAAATCTTGCCTTTATTTACAGCACAGAGCCTTGTCCTGTCAGCTCTGCATTTGCCCAGTGAATCCTCCCCTTCCCTTCACTTTGTGCTTTAATTTTCAGTGTCGACGATGGGGATGTGGTTGGGGGTCCTTGTCGGGACCTGCAGGCACTGGGACCACCCTGGGACAGCCTGGCCTTGTGCTCCAGGTGCCCTCCCCTCTCCTGGGTTCTTGAGGAGCAAACGGAACTGGTATCAGGAGTGAGAGAAATAAGCTGAGCTTAACAGATTGGATGTGTGGAAGGTTATGGTATTGGTAAGAGGCACAAAGACGAAAGACCAAAGTGCCTTTGGTCACAATGTGATGGTAAAAAAGGAGATGCTTTTTAACTGTGCTCTTTATCCCACTTTAAAATGGCTATAGAAGACCTCTGCTCATCTGAATAATTCAGGCAGGTGCTCCTGACCTCACTGCTGCTTCTCTTGCCCCTTCAGTAAATGTTAATACTGCTTTTTAAAGCTGCTGCTGATGCTTTAGTAGCGTAGATCTTCCCTAATCCAGATAAATTTACATTTATGAAGATTCTTATAGAAAAATGAGCCTCACTGCCTTTAGATATTCTCCTCTATTGAAAAAATACCTTGTGTAGAGGTTACAAACACGAGGATCTTTTTTCCTGGCTGCTTTGTTGGAAGGTTATTACCTGTTGTTTAATTTTCTTGTTCCCTTTTTGCCTTCCCAGGAAACATTTGCATCCCTCGTGCAACCCAACATCCTCAAGATGAGAATCTCGAAGAGAACCTTCTCTTCCCAGTGATATTGGGACCAGTTATTTGAACTGATCTTCTGAGTAGTTACTTTCCTTTTTTTCCCCCTTCTCTTTTTCTCTTTTATATTGGATATCTTACTGGTCCTATTGAATGTAAAATTAGCATTTCCTAAGAAATACTGTAGTGTTGGTGATCTTGATGTTTCAAGTGTAGTATATTAATGATGGTGATGATTGTGTGTGTGTGTGTGTGTGTGTGTGTGTGTGTATATATATATATATATATACACACACCTAAAAAGAAAGAGCAGGTTTGTACAAGGCAAGTGGAGTTAAGCACCAGACCAGTTTTAAGCACTAAGAGCCCAAGATGAGTGGAATTACTTGTATGTTTGAAGTTGCACCTTTGCTTAAGTGCTTGTTGACTTGGGATCTTTGACTTACCACCTGCCTGGAGGTGGATGCCCACTTGTGGTGGCCTTTCTGGTGCTCCTCTCCTGCAGCTGAGCATTCCTGGTGGGAAGCCTCCTATTCCTTTCATCCCAAGGACTGCAGTGAGGGATGGTGCTGCCCCCGTGGTGAAATGCTGCTGCTTTTTGGTTGTGGTATCAAGGAGGAGCTGCGAGGCTGCGCTGTAGTAACAAAATGATGGGAATAATCATAGCTTGTTTTTTCAAAAATGACTCTTCAAGGAAATGATCATATTAGTCGTAAATCTATTACTGTCAGATTCAAAGCAAGAATTCTGAAACTTCAGTTGTTTTTGAAATACCTTTCAGATTTACTGCTTGCATATTACTTAATGTTTTTGGTAGGAAAACTAGATTATTGCCACTTGTATTTCACTTTAGGCTTTTATGGAGTTGTGCAATGGTGCAGTCTTTAGAGAATGCCTCTTTAGTCGCACCATTTCTGCTATCAAAAAGCAAATCGTGCCTTTCAAATGTTAGCATCTTCTATAAATATGAAGATATCTATCCTGTACATGGGATAAAATGTGTGTATTTGTTTTGTGATGTTTTGTAGAAATTGCACCAGCAACCCCGCCATAAATCTGTGATAACTTGAAAATGCAGTTTGAGTAGAGAAGAAAGAGGAATTCACCTTGCTTCTGATTAAGAGCAGGATTTGTGTGTTTAATATTTCGGCAGCGTGCAGAAAATCTCTCTAGGTTACTGTTATTTAGTGGAAGGAGTGGATACAAACATATCTGGTAGATCAAATCCTCTTCCCAGAGCAGGCACTGGATTTTCTGTGTTGCCTGAGAAGGCTCAGGAGCTTTGAGAGCATGCTGTGGATCAGGGGAGAGGTTTTTTTCTTTTTTCTTTTTTTTTTTTTTCTTAGTATTATTTCCTGTTTTTGCTGCATCAGCAGCTTCTGGGGATGGTGCAAGATGTTTCAACAGGTCTTCAGTGGTTTCTGTCCTCCAGTTTAAAGTCCATGGCGGGGCCCAAGATGCAAAATGCAGAGCAACCAAGAGGTCTTCAGTGGCTGCAGTCTGTGTTATCAAGTGCTCGCTGTGGAAGGTAAAGTGTGGTCCCATATGGCTCCTTACACAGATGAAGCACTTATGAGTACTTTTGCTATAAACTCTTATTTTTGCCTCAGTGGAAGTGAGAAACGTTATGGGAAAAGCAACATTTTTCAGGCTGCTTAACAATAACCAAATGAGGAAAGCAGTAGGATGAAACGTAGGAACTTCCTCTTTGAGAGCAATCCAGGTTTCTCCTCCTACTCCACAGTTTTTGCAGAAGTTCAGAAATCCTTATAAATGTGGAGATCTTTGCCCAGCAGTGCTAGGGCCAGAAGTGACAGGTTGAGCAAATGCCTTCTGAAAGGTGAGTGAGGGCAGAGACCTCCAACCACGCTGATCAGGGAGCCAGTCCCATGTCCTTAAAATATCCTGGGGAATCATCACTTTTGTCCTGATTTTAAGGCACAAAAGCTAAATTTGCATGACACAGCATTAGTAGCTGCTCCCTCTTGCTGCTCGGTGTTACTCAGCCTCCCTCGTGTCCCTTGGGGCTGGTGGCACCTTGCAGCTGCGCTTCATGGAGCGCTCTGGGAATGCTGGTGGTTCAGTTCTGCTTGGAATAGAAATCATTTTATTACAGTGCCCTTTGGGGGACTTTGCACTTGTTTAGTATTAGGAGTATTATGTTAGTATTGTGGGTCTTTTGTTGTGAATTTTATGTTTTAGGAGTGTTAGTATTATGACTTTTGCCTTCTCTAGGCTTGGTAGAGTGTCTGTCTGTTGAGGTCCTGTTAAATCTTTACACACGCGCCCTCCCATCCCAAATATGTGAAGGCAGCCTTAGTGAGATTATATTGTCCAGCCTGAAAAGCCGAATCCAGATTCCTGGGGAAAAGGAGGTTGAATTAGGTTTTTTTTGATAGTGATTTCATATTTTTTGAACATTTGCATGAAGGTGGTGGGGTGTGTGTGTATTTATGTTTTTAAACTTTGTTTTATTTTCCTGTTTTAACTGTCAGTAGCGTTTTATAAATAACAGGTAAATTGCACCCTTTTTTGGATTTTTAAGGCACTGGTAGGGATGAATTTGTGCATGGTGCTCGGGCACCTCCGCAGAGCACATGAGCTGCCTGTGTAGTAGCCAAGAAAACATCTCCAGTAAAGTAGAGCCGTACTTCACTAATGCTGACTTTACATATACATCTCATGAATTTTAATCCCTGTTCTTAAACTACACAAGGAAAACAAAGTTCAGTTCATTTTGAGTTAAGATAGTCGTTTACCTTATCCAAGTGGAAAATCCAAGTGTAATTAATACCAAACGGATGGAACTGGGAAGGACTTTCTGACTGTAGCTCTTTAATCTCGTCTGCGTTTCTGTTTGCTGGTCCTAACCTGCTGTTTTCCTAACTCTGGCTTGCCCTTCTGCACAGTGCTCCTTACACAGCAAGTTATTCTGGTCGGTGCAGTCGTGACTTGTTTCCACAGTTAAATTAATCTGTAAACTCCTTTAGTAGGACAAAGGCTGCATGCTCCTGAAGGGCAGTGGGTATTTTGGGAGACTAATAGGGTTTTAAAATATTGATTCAAATAAAACTTGGCCTGATAGGGAATGGATTCCTGGCGTTGCCTGATTTTAGCTCTATATATTTGTGGGAAATGCTGCATTTCTTAGTTTCTGTCTTCAAAACTGACTGCTGTTGGAATACAGGGGAGTGAAGTTAGTTGGTCTAACTATGAATGATTTTCCTTCCTTCTCGCTATTATTTAAGATGATTCAGTCATCGTCTTTCTCCCTCGCCCCGAGGCGGCTGCTCGCAATTTCTGTGGGACTGGCTCATCCTGTCCTTGGGAGCAGGCTTAATAGGGGATCAGTCTGAATTAGCCTTCTAGAAATAATCCTCCTAGATAGACCTGAAGCTGTTTTTCAGCATAACAAGCTTGCATTACTGCTAATACTTGTTCCCTGCATTCGCTGTCCTGACCAGTACGTGGATACTTCTTTGGCGGGGGGGCATAGTAACTGAATTATCCTATTGGGATGAGCTGAAGTTTTAACTGATGTCCTTTCTACAAAGGTTTTTGTAAAGCAAAACTCGGTTAACATTTGCAAAATTGAATTAGAAGCCTCACTGTAATTAACAAGAACACTTTGGGCAAAGGATCAGTTTAAATGATGGCCTAAATTAGGACATGCTGTGGCACAGATATTTCGTGCTGGTCAAAACAGTTATTTGTTTATGCTGTGCAGAAGAGGAAGATCATAGGAAAAATAGTGATTGTTGCAACAAGAGCCATGCTGAAAGTGTTTGCAATGGCCTGTAGAAAGTGCTTGTTGTTAAGTGCAGTTTCCATGATGATCTGATTAGCTTATACAGTTTCTAGCTGGTCACTAAGCTTAACATGCATGGATTAAAATTATTGTAAAGATGTCTTTGGTGATGGATACATCGCAAGACATGGGGAAGCCTTCAGCGTAAGGAGAAGGGGCCACGCAACGTTGCAGCTGGTAAGAGCAGCCTTGGCGCTGCTCCACAGGGAAGGTTCTCCTGTTGTAGGAAACGGCACCCCGAGGTTAGTCTGCCACGTAGGCAGCAGCATGAGTGGTCACATCCGCGGCAGCTGAGGTGCCAGGGACGTGTCCTAGCTCCTGATGTGTCTGTGGGATAGAGAGGGCTGGCGGCCTGGCCTGGAAGAGGTGTGTGTGAGACCCTGTGATGCTGTGTGACCCCTGCCTGCTGGCACAGAGCAAATCCGCAGTGACAGCCCAACACGAGAGCACTGGGTGTCACACAATCACAGACTGGTTGAGGTTGGAAGGGACCCCTAGAGACCATCCAGTCCAACCCCCCTGCTCCAGCAGGGACACCCAGAGCACGGG
>JAVCKT010081666.1:0-13026 GCA_032273925.1 Rhynchotus rufescens
CCCAAATAATCTTTTGTCTAGTACAGGTAAAATGACTGCTAGCACGCCTGAAAAAGCAGCATCCCAGGAGAGTCTACAGTCAGGAATGGAGAAAGAAGGAAATCTTCCTAACAAAGCTGCTGTGTGCTGTTCCAGCCCCATATCCGAAGCAGTGCAGTCTGTTTCTGTAGCAAGCATGACTGCCAAATCTAGTTCTGCCAAAGAACTCAAGCAAATGGACATTGGTGTTTTCTTTGGGTTAAAACCCAAAGCAAAAGAGGAAAGCAAAAGAGAAGAGGAAAGCAAAAGAGAGACTTTGTCAAGCGAAGGAATGCAGATATCAAATCCAGTTACTCCCAATGGAAAGATGCCCAGGCAGCGCAAGAGGAAAGCTGAAGGATCAGTGGAGGATGTGGAAGCAGTTCTAGATAGTTCAAATAAAAATGGAGTCTTTGCAGATGCAAGTTCTGGTGGCCAACGAAGGTGGAGAAAAAGATTTAGGGAATCATCTACTACCGGGGAAGGAACAAGAAAAAAACAGTGCCCTTTCTACAAGAAAATACCAGGTGAGAGATAGTTACTGCTTTTGTAGAGTGTTGGGTGTGGGTTTCTCTATTTGTTTTATTTCTTTGTTTATTTGTTTCCATAATTATAGGCTATATTCCATATTCTGCATAACCACTTGTCCCTAGAGACCTGAGTTTTCCTTTTGCCACCCAAGTCAATCAGATTTTGTAAAAGTGCAGGTCCCCAGAGGATGATGACAGAACTGGAATTATCAAAGACTTTGTCATTAAGGTATAGTGAAATAATGATCTCTGAGAAATTATTTCAGCGGCAGAATTTCAAATATATTTAAGAAAGTAAGAGTATAAGAAGTTTCAAAAGACAGATCTACTTTCTTAAAATATGTTGAATGTCTGTTCTTAACGATCTCTTTTTCTCATTCCGAAGTTTAATCTCTTACATAATTGTCAGACTTATTTTCTGGGCATAAGTGAAGCCCAGTATTGAAATTATGCTAAATTGAAAAAAATGAGTTTCATTTTGTATTAAGACTTACAGTATTGCAAGTTTTAAATCTAGCTCTTCTAAAACACTAAGAGATTTTCTGACTTGTATATTTTAATTCCCATACTGCTCTGTTTTTCCTTTTGCAGTACAAGTACTTCTATCTAGTGTCAAGTAACTAGTTCTATTTGGAAGATCTGAACAATTAGTGTAAAATAAGAGTGGCAGCAGATGGATTAATTCTGTGTTCTATTGTGCAAGTAGAGCCAGATGAATATTTGTCAATTTATAATCTTGTTATTTGTAAAAGGAACACTTTTCAATATGTTTGAATTAAAAGAAATTGCAGAGAAAGGTTTGTCTGCAATGAGCTTATACAAGGCATGTCTCATTGAAAACAGAGGCAAATCAACGAATTTTTATCTCAGCAAATGTATTCAAAGACCAGAGATCACTTTAGTTGTAACTACCCAGTAACATATTTTAGGAGGAATATTAAACATGTGAAAGTACAAAAGCTATACTGCAAACACTAAACTGCAAAGTGTTTTGTTAAGCTGAAGCTGTCTGTTGTATTTTGTGTAAAGATGTTGGTACTCAAATTCAATCCACATTAATTTCAAAAATACCAGCTGAATATGCATAGACTTTTTTTCCCCAACCAATCACCATTTATGGAAGGTAGCATTGGAACAACAGATGGCTGAGTGGCCTGGGATGCTGTTTGTGCATGGATATTTTGTTAAGCATCATTTTAATAAATGAAAAAACTCTTTGCGACTGTTACCTCATATACAAACCACGTCACTGATCTTTATATACTTCCTCTAATTGTATATCTTGTAACTGCATTCTCTATTTTAACTGTATTTTCCTTTTCAGAGAGGAAAAAAAAAATATAAGTAGAATAGGAGAGTTCTGAGCTATGGCTATTTATTGACTGACTTTTCCTCTTTTTTTTTTTTTTTTGTAGGTACTGGTTTTACAGTTGATGCCTTCCAGTATGGAGAAATTGAAGGCTGTACAGCCTATTTCCTCACTCATTTCCACTCTGATCATTATTGTGGGCTAACAAAAAATTTCATGTTTCCAATCTACTGTAATAAGGTAAATTTTTTCAAGATTACTAGATATATCAAATTCATATGCAACTACAATACTTCTATACAGGTGATGATAATTCTAGGAGTAGAGGAAGGGCAGTAGACAGTATTTGTAGGGATGAAGCTGGGATTCTGATCAAAGATCTCACCCTGATTTGGTTGATGGGGAGGATTAGAGGAATTTCCATGACTAGATAACATAGAATAAAAATAAGTTTGAAGGGTCCTCTAGAGATCATGTAGTCTGACCTGTTGCTTAAAGCAGGGTTAACTTTGCAAGATTAGATTGCTCAGAATCTTTGTAGTCAAATCTTGAAAATATCTGAAGTTGCTTTCCACCTGTCCAGAACCACCTTGCCACCTGTCCATTGTTTAACCACACCATGAAACTTTCTACTTATATTCAACTGAACTATCTCCTTTTGTAGTAGTGCTTATAACTTTTACTACTTTCTATGTACATTGAAGAGAGGAATCTGGTTCCATCTCCTCTAACGCTCTTCAGGTGGTGGAAGGCTGCAGTGAGATTCCCCTTTATGCTATCTCCTCTCTGCATTAGATAGACCCAGTTGCCTTAGCCTGGCCCTTGTGTTCTGTGCTTCAGCCTTCCGAATGCTAAGACTACCACTGAATATTCTATTTCCAATATATTTCCAATAGCTCCTCTTTATTTGTGACGCAGTAGAGCAGCTTACCTAAGCAGTCCATATAGAACCTGTTCTGGTGTATGCCAGGATTTTCCTGGATTGCTCGTGTCCCACTGTGTTACCCTTTGAGCTCAGTCTTCCACGATGTTGACATGGTTACAATCCTCCCTGGACTTGAAAAGTTCTTCAGTTATTCAGACAAAGTTTAGCCCTTCTCTTGCTTGGGGAATTCATGATGAATATTTACCAGGCTGGTGATTGTTTTGGAGTCTTCTCACTGATTCTGATCCATGTTGACTTTTTTTTTTTAATTTACTTTTAAGGAGATTGTTTATTTTAGGATTCCTCCCACACACACACTTTTTTTTTTAAGGAGTAAAGCTACTGAAAGTCTTTGTTACACCTAAGATTTTAGTTTCTCCCTGAGACATATTGTCTGAGTTAGAGATTCTCTGCTTCTAAAATGAAGTTTGTTTGTATTCTATAGTCTAGACTTTGTTTTATCCTTTTGCTGTTCCAGATAACTGGCAATCTGGTGAAGAGCAAACTCCGAGTCAAGGAGCAGTACATCCACATGTTGCCAATGGACACAGAATGTGTAGTAAATGGGATCAAAGTGTTGTTGCTTGATGCCAACCAGTAAGTATCATTACATTTGCTGGGATGTGTTTGTATCTGTAGAATGTTAAAGATAAATAGCTGTATGTATGCAGTTTATGATATCATAATTCTGATGGTTTTAATAGACATGGAAAAAATAATGCTAAAAATGGAAATTAACTTAATAGGAGCTTGAAGTGCTTGCAAGTAGGTAACTTTCAAAGTATCTAATTTAATTTTGAAAATGAAACACAGGCTGTTTTTACGAGTGTGCGTGTGTGTATATATATAAATATATATTACATATATATGGTTTAGTCTGCTTGTCCATGTTTCCATGGCATCATCCATACACGGTTCCTTAACTTTCACTGAAGACCGTGAAATCTTCAGATTTCAACTAAAGAAAAATGAACTTTGGATCGTGGTTAGAATGGTAGACTTTCATTTGCCAACAGTTTAAAACTTGAACTTCAAACCTTGTTGAAAAGTATAGCAAGATTTTTACTGGATTCAGTGCCAAAGGGTGAGGTTTTTTCCCAGGTTAACCCTAGAAGTGTGCAATACGGTAGCTTCTGGCTCCCTGTCCTGTGTCCTTGCAATTCTTCCTCTGGATGCCTTATATAGCTATGGAATAAAAGAAAAGTTATTTCCCTAAAGTATATATTTAAATGCACTGTGTTGCAGCTGGTTTAAATATTACTTATCTTTGCTTGTGTTTATAATTGGAGAGATAAGGTTGCATGAAGACCTTTGAGAACCCTTTCTGGGAATGAAAGAAGCCTTGATGCTAATGTAATTTGGATACTTTTCACTGTTCGTGATTCTCTCCTTGATCTGCTGTTTCTTGATCTACTGCTTCAGTTTAGAAGGCAGATAAACCCTAGGTACAAAGTTCAAGTTTTTGGAGAGATTACCAATTCTGACATTTTTTAGCTCTCATTCTTGCCAGTATTTCCTTTTTGAGATTTTCTTTATCATTTATGGATGATTCATGCCCAAAATATGCCCACTCATTTCCAATTCTGAGCATTTGCCCTCTTCTAATGAAGAACTGCAGAAGATGCAAAGGGCTCCCTGTGGCTCAAAAAGAGCTTTATTTATAATAGTGAATCGGATGGAGGATAATGTTTAAAGTTTCAGTATTTGCAATAACACAGTTTTGTTTATCCGAAATAAGAATGTCTCTTGGCTTTAGTGTGCCTGTTTCCCCTTTAAAACAAGTCTGATGGAAGCACAGAGGCAGCATCTAAGTCATACCTAGAGCAAGACAGAGCATCCTAAAAAGGCAATTAATGCTTGGTTACTGTTGATGTATTTTTCTTCTTTCCATCTCTGCTGTAACTTAAAATTCTGTTCTCTGAGCCTTTCTGTTACTGAAGGACAGTATATCTCTTAAGGCAGTTCATCAATATAGAGAATTAATTTTATTTATTTTCTTCCCATTTTAAGCTGTCCAGGTGCAACAATGATCCTTTTTTGTCTCCCTACTGGAAATGTTATTCTGCACACGGGAGACTTCAGGGCAGATCCTTCCATGGAGCGCTATCCTCCTTTGACTGGTCGAAAGGTCCATACTCTTTACCTTGATACCACGTAAGTCTTATTATTATTTATTCAGTATAATCCCCATTTTAATTGAGTAAGAATTTACATGACTCAGAATTTGCCGTATGAAGGACCTTTCAAGTTTTGACACTCATTAGGTAAGTTTGGCATTATACAAAATTAGATAATGATTAAAAGTCCTTGCATGTGTGACCTCTCTATTGTAGGAGTGAGAATAAAGGTGGGTGGTGGAAGATTTGCTAAGGTATTTGTTGAGGTGGCCTTATGATTTATAAGTGGTATTAAATTCTAGATGTCAGAGTTCATATGTTGAGTGCTCAACTCTAAAAAATAGAGGCTTATGTATGGAACAAATGGTTTTAAGTGGATTCAGATCTATTATTGGAAAAAAAAAAAAAGAAAATTGAAGGAGTAAAGAATGCAAAATGTAGTTGTCCAGGTTTTCATTAGACCCTTCTCTGACTCATCTATATAAAATTGTTTTTCTGTGTGATGACTAATGCCCATCTGCAGTCTTTTATTTCTGGTCCATATATTTCTGTGAATGAATAATGCTTTATAGTTTGTGTGCAAAAAATAGACATAAGGAAGTATGTGATACAAATATCTAGCTTGAAAGAGCACTAGGTATTTATAGAGGGGGGGAAAAAACCTACAAAAGTCAATGTCAATTTCAGACAAGTGAATAGTTGTATAAAAGCGTACAAATACTGAACATAAATTTTATTGCAACAACTTTATCTCAGTCCTATAGTGTTTCCTAACAACAAGATTGCCAATAGCTTGAAATTACATTGATACATAACACCACTACCAGTTCTGTGTTACTCTCTGAATGCAGTTTCGAAGGTCTTTTCTAAAAACTAAATTGTCTTCTGTCTTGTATAACAAAGTGCTTACATCTTGTTTCTGTGCTTCAGATACTGTAGTCCTGAATATACATTTCCTTCTCAACAAGAGGTTATCCAGTTTGCTGTGAATACTGCTTTCGAGACAGTAACTTTAAATCCACGTACTTTAGTGGTCTGTGGCACCTACGCTATTGGAAAAGAAAAAGTGTTTTTAGGTATGTAAAATAAATGTACTAGATTGAATGACTAAATACCTGTCTGAATCTGTGTTAAATGACCTAAGGGTATCTTAGGCTTGATGATCAAGTACTGCATAAAGGAGACTTAATAATTCTTCCTTCTTCCCTCCTTTAGCTTTAGCATTCTCAAAGAAATGTTTTTCTGCCACTTTTGCAGCCCCCACAATGTACGAAGTGTCTGTTCAGATGCTAAGATGAATGAACAGCTCTGATGTTGAGGAAAGCACTGGTAATAATTTAAAAAGCATAAGTGAAATTTTTATGATGTTTTTCATTTTAATAATCTCAAGTGTTATCAAGAAACAGCGAAGGAAAAATGGCAGTGCACACTCATCTGGGTGTTAGGCTTCACTCCATTACAGCAATAGTGATTAGCTGGATGTATTTTTTAGAGTAGACAGCTGTGTAATATTGGTGCTCCTGAGGAGATTGTAGTCACTAGTTCAAGAGTGTCTCTGAAATTCAGTCTGTAATTAACTTGGGCTATTCATGCCATACTCTTAAGAAGTACAGCCGGTTCTAGCTTTCTTGAAATAAATACCAGTTCGCCTCCAAAACATTTTAGCAAAGAAGCATGACTTGTAACTGAAAAATCTACTTTTGTTCTGATTCTCTTTCCAGTTGTCCTACAGAATTTTGGAGCTAAAATACAGGGACGTGTACATTGTAGAAGTCATCACAGTTTTCTGCTCTTAATATTAGAACATGGAATATTGTGGAATATTCCATCTTGTTGAATATGGATGTTTCAGTGCAATAGCTAGGACTGTCTCTCCAGGACAAGTAATGTAAGAACTCTTACTTACTTTTTTTACTATTTTTTTCTTCTTTTTGGTATTTCCTTCTAAAGCAATTGCTGAAGTTTTGGGCTCAAAAGCAAGTATGTCTCGTGATAAGTACAAAACACTGCAGTGCCTGGAGTCAGCAGCTGTAAATTCCATCATCAGCATGGACTGGGATGATAGTTTGCTTCATGTTCTTCCTATGATGCAAATTACTTTTAAGGTAAGTTTAGAAAATACAATAGGTTGATTAACCAGGTGGGAGACTTTATTGTTCCCTCATCCCAACCTATGTTGTCTGTTGCCTTTTAACCTCCTGTCAAATCATATTTACTTAACTAAAGTTTTGACATAAACAATACATGGAAAATGAGATGCAATTAAGTGTTAATAACTGTCTTCAAACATGATGCACAGAAAGTGTAATTTCGCATTAATGCTGTGCTTGTATGAGATGAGATTTCTTCAAAGGCTTGGTCTTTGCAGGCCTTTTGGAAGTAGGTTTATATAATGACTGCAGCATCTAGCCTACTAACAATTAATATGTTATGACATTTGGTCCCTGTGTTTGGCTTGTCTTTTACCTTGTAGGATGTAGGAAAAGACTGAAAGGGTTTTCTTCTGAAGGGTTTCTTTGTTTAGAGGCAGCCAAGGAGCATTGCAAGCTTCCAAACTGTAATTATCAGGTTCTGTGTGTTCCTCTCAGTTCTATTCCCATGGCTTTATAACAAAATTTCAGTAGATAAAAGAATATTATTTCTTATTATATTCCAAAGATCAAAGTGGGGATATGGTTACCTGAAAACTAATGAAAACCTCATACACAAACATGTGCATACAGTGAGCACATGGAAGGTCCCTTCATAAATGCTCATTCTTTGTTTTTTCTGTGTATGAGAATTTTTTTCTACTACTCGCAGAAAAAGGAAGCAAACTTTTTTTGTTTAAGGTATAGTTTCATTTTAACTGTCTTTCAGTGATGTTTTATTATCCAGGAGATTGGGATTTCACTGTGAGATGTCTGTGGGAATATTTTAGTTAGGAAAGATGACTGATTCATGGGAAAATGTGTTTTTTAAATGGACCTGAAATTACAGAATGGCATTAAAGCAAAGCAACAGGCTCTAGTTTAACAGTAGTTAGAAAAAAAGATAAAAAAGCCCTTAGTCATTTCAGCCTTTCTCACTTGGATTCCTTTTTCTGCTCAAGTCTACTCTGTGAGCTCAAGCAGATCCTTCATAACGACAGGGTATTTAGCTGCAGGACCAGCCGAGGTCAGAGTTGACCTAAAAAGGAGAAAAGGAGGTAATATGATTTGGGCAGGAGCTGCAGGAGAAAGAACTTAGTATCTTAATGGCTTAAACTACCTCTATAATCTTTTCCATGGTCATGGAGAAAATGAGTAATGGAAATGCATATAGATTTATTATGTTTAGCTGTATGCCTTGTTTTGTCTTAATAAACAGCAATATGTTTTAGTTTCTTGCACAGTTTGTTATATGATCCTGCTCTCATGTATCCCTGAATGGTTTTGTGACAGAAGAGGCAGACAGATGACTTCTATAAACCCCAGCATCCTCAGGATTATATGTGCCCTCCCCTAGCTTTGCACTTGCCAAATACTTGGCAACTCATCTAGCTAGACTTGGGCTGTCTGTGTAAAGATATGCATGCCTCTGTACAAATGCCTCCACAGGGGAGGAGACTGTTACCTGGCTTGAATTCTTCTGCCACTTTTTATCCTCAAGCATCCGATTAAATACCACAGCATTTGTTACTCAGGCACTGCATTGAGGCTTGTAATAGTGACCCAAAATCAGCGAAAGTAGGAAATCCAAGTTTAGGAAAAAAATACATCTTTTCTGCTTATTTAATAACATCCTTATCCAGGGACAGTCTTCATCTTGGTTAGGACAAAAGAGGCCTAACTAAAAATTAAAGAATATCCGTGTATTTAATCTAGGCTTTGTGACTGTCCTCTTGAAGAGAACCAGTTCTTAAAAATTAACAGATTCAGTGGATGAAGAACAAGCTTTTCATGTTGTTGTACTGCCATAGATTCATTCATTAGTTTGTTTTTTATATTGCTCTCTGTAGGAGTTTGTTTATAGGACTTGATGCAGTGGGATTTAAGTATAACTTCCTTCATTAATGACTGGGATCCAAAGAGATGACTTGCTACGGAGTCATGTTCTGGATGTTCTTAATGGATATCCCTTGAACAAAGGACAAACAAAACATCAACTGCTGCAAAATAGAAGTGGATGTGATACATGAAGTAGTATTATAGATGCTGTTTCAAAGAGATATGATATTTCTCTGCAATGCTTGGTTTTACTCCTGTAAAATATCTGGCATCACTGTATATATTTAGGAATTGCTGCTTTTAAATGAGTGAGTTGAAGTGGTGTTAGAGCTGATGGGGAACTGATGATTTAAACATGTTTGAGCCTTCTCATGCCATATGAAAGCCACTTGCATGTGCAGCTGACTTCAGTGTTGTTGATAAGAGGTTGTCATGGCAACTGAAGGAGACTGATTTAGGAATGAAATGTATTTTCCTGCTTCAAAGGATGTAGGTGTTAGAACAGCATTGCCTAAAGAAACTTGGAAGGAATATTTAAAGGATACTTGTTATGAATAAGGACTGCAGTCATTTGTTTCATGGGAGGAGGCCCTCTTAAAATGCGTATATATTTCTTTGCAATATCTGTAGCAATGAAAGCAGAGACTTCTGCCACTTGATTATGCACTGTAACATTTCCATAGAATTTAAGTTTTTGTGGCACGTGCACTGTCCGCATGCCTCTTCCCGTGGCTTCTCCCAGTAATGAACAACCAGTAAGGGGAGAGTTTTCAAAAACGACAGTGACTGAAATACGCAATTTGGGATTGAAATTGCATCCTAGTGTTACCTCTGCACACCCCAGCACTGGTTAATATCCTGTATTCAGAGCAGTGCATTGGGATTCCTTTGAGGCAAATGGAGCATCGGGAGCTGCTGCCTTGTGCTGTGTTGGTGCTTTTGGAATGAAGTGTGAGGGAGAAGTAAAATGTTGCAGCTTTATTTTGTCCTAGTCAACACTGGAATTCTGCAGTGCATTAAGTCATGGAGGTGAGACTCAATTCTTGTTGTTAAATGAAATGTATGCTACGGTAGGATTTTTAGCTACTGTTCTTTAATGTGCCCAATTTATTGGGCCCTCTATGTTGCTACTGGACATTGTATTGAAGATGATGGTAAGTGTGGCAGTATCACAGTTTTCTACTTCCCTACTCAAAAAATTTATTCTGTCCCAAGTTTGGGTTTTTTTTGTTGTTTATTTGTAGGGGAGAGCAGTCCTTATTTTACATTCTTCTTCTGTCTGCTGCTGACATAATGTTTATGCTTTGGAGAGCTAAAATCTTGGACTTTAAAATGGAAAATGTGCCTGTAAGATTTTTTACGGGACACATGAAATAGAAAATCTATTTTTGGATTGAAGTAATATTGACTTCACTTTATCCAAAAGAAGGACTGTACATTCCTTGAACTTCCCACTCATCCTTTCCTCTAGCCTTAGCTTAAATGAGATTGAATGGTAACTTGGCCAACTCAAAAAAAATCCAAATTCTTTTTCTTTTAATGAAGAGAAAAGAGATGATTTCCTTCTGATTGCAACTGGAGTTGCAGTTTAGTAGTCAGAACAAGACCTAGATTCCTTACTGAGCTCATGCACTGGCTTCCTCTGAGGTTTTGGGGTAGTTTGCTAAATCTGAGCGCTTCTGGGCACGGGCAGATGTCAGGATGTCAGTGGCACTTTTAAGCAGACTATTTTTACTGAAACAGCCTTTCACTTGATCACAGCCTATGCTGGAGCACTGGCCTCCAGCTGAGAGGAGGAAATGAGGAGCTTAGGGACAATTCCAGTATTCCCTCAGGGGCTGTAGATGATGTGACTGTCTACTGGTCTGTAATGCACACTGCTAATGTGTTCTTAGGTGAAGCAGAGATCCTAAGGTATAAGGTGCTCTGCAGATGTAAATATTTGTCAATATTAATTTGAAGGTAAATGGTGTTAAAAGGAATAAGTTCTTTACCAAAACATGAGAACAAAATTTAGTCTGAGGTCTCCTTTACCAAATCCCCAGCCCTTTAGGTTAATGTTTAAAAGGTTTATGCTTTTGAACATACATTAAGTGTATGCTGTATTCCTTTAACAGGGCTTGCAAGAGCACTTGGATAAATTTTCTGAGAATTTTGATCAAGTTCTGGCTTTCAGACCTACTGGGTGGACCTACTCGGATTCATGCTACTCAGTGGCAGACATCAAACCTCAGACAAGAGGAAGGATCACCATATATGGTATATATGTGGTAAAGATTTGCTGCATTTAACTTTGCAGGGGTGGTTTTCATATTTTATTTGGGAAATTCCTGCTGCTCATTGTAATCAGTGCTTTCTTATAACTCTTCTGTGAGGAACTAACCAGATGGATTCCTCTAGGGCAGGTTTGTGGAATGAGTAGTGCAAAACACTGTAAATACAGATTTTTACCTATTATCTTCTGCTGTCCTCTTGCAACAGAAGGACTTTATTTAATGTAAACAAGACTTCAGAGATGAAGTCTGGGCCCCGCTAATGATGGTGACAATGCAGTTTTATTTCATATCTCATCCCTGTTGAGAGTGTGGCCTTCCTCTTCTTCCCAGTTTGAGTCTGTGGGTGCAGTTAAATCTTTTAAAAATTCAATGTTCATTTAACCAAATATTAGGTATTGCTCAGTTTGATAGTCAGCTTGGTGAATGAATGCTAGATATTTCTTCCCCTGATAAGCCTAGGTTTTCATTTTACCCTTTCTGTGAGCCTTAGTTCTCTGGTTTGACTAAAAAAACAAAAAATCATTATTTCAAGCATTTCTTAGCTGGAAGTCTTCCTAAAAGCATCTTTGCAGCAGTTTGAGCAGACTGACAGATCTCTCTGATTTGCTTCATTTCAGGGATTCCTTACAGTGAACACAGCAGTTACCTGGAGATGAAGCGCTTTGTTCAATGGTTGAAGCCGCAGAAGATCATCCCCACTGTCAATGCTGGTGACTGGAGAGCCAGAAGCATGATGGAGAAGCAGTTTAGAGACTGGATGGTGGAGAGCAATGGACACAAATAAGAAAGGACAGATACTGCAAAGGAGATAAACACTTGAATTTCAATTCCTTAACTCCATTTTTTTTTTTTATGTGCAACTCTGGTTGAGTTGGTTGAGTAGGACTAAGCTGCTGTTTCCATGAAAAAGAATTATTTAGGGAAAAAAAAAAGGGCATCTTTCACTTCTAGTGTGCCTATTGATTTAGTGTCCAGTAACTTATGACTTTTGCTTAACTTATGCAAATGCAGATTTTATTTTCCTCCTTTTTCTTTATCTTCCCAATGTTCTGCCCCCCCAGCATTTCACTTCTGACTGCTTCCAGGTTAAAGATTTCTGAAAAGAAGCTCTGGTAATAAATGACCCAGCGGTACTAAGCTTACCTGGCCTCTTGCCAATACAGGCTTCAGGGAAGCTTGTCTCATTAGGCAGAAGCAGCTATTTCAACAATTATTTTAAAGTTTGTAAAGAGTATTTATCTTATGACAGAGGATTGGGCTGTTGCAGCAACTTGAAAAATAATACAAAAAAAAAAAATGTTGCTACTTACATTCCACTCAAGATTTTATACGCTTTTTTAATAAAGAATCTACATGAGGTGTGTGCTCTTTTTAAGTTAGAGGGGAAGGTATCATTTTCAAGGTTGCTTCAGTTGCCAGTCTGACAAAGCTGCTCAATGAGCTTTCTATAAATACTGCTTGTTTGTGCAGTCTGTATGAGATTGGTCCCGCGTAGTGCAAATATGTCAGCACAGAAAGTGGTCCCTCTGCAGGTAGTCTGTGTTGTATTTGGATTTTCCGGATTGTGTATATAGGCTCGTCACTTGATTGCTGGGAAAACAAGAAAGGTGAACGCAAATACTGATAACAGAGGTAAGTTCCACTTTCTCTTTTACCCTGGAATCCTGCAGGATTCTCAGTGCTGCCTGTTTCTGAATCTCTGTAGGTATTTATGTTGCTGAACACCCCCACATATTTCAGTCACACTACTATAAACAGTGCAATAATATTCGGTCCAAACATCCAGGAGATAGGAAAGTTGCACCTTGCATAACAGGCCATCATAACCCCTGCAAAAGCTAATCTGAAGCTTCAGTATGCTTTTTGGTGAGAAAACCTTTATT
>JAVCKT010081723.1:0-10991 GCA_032273925.1 Rhynchotus rufescens
GCCCGGCCGCCCCCGCCCCGCCCCGCCCCGCCCCGCCCAGGAGGGGCACCCCCAGCGCCGCCGGCGGGGGGGGGCGCCGGGATGGGGGCGTCACGGCCGGGATGGGGGCGCCGGGATGGGGGGGCGCTCCCGGAATGGGGGCGTCGCGGCTGGGATGGGGGTGCCGGGATGGGGGCGTCACGGTCGGGATGAGGGGGCTGCTCCCGGGATGGGGGCGTCACGGCCGGAATGGGGGGGCCGCTCCCAGAATGGGGAGGCCGCCCCCGGGATGGGGGGGCGCTCCCGGGATGGGGGGGCGCTCCCGGGATGGGGAGGCCGCTCCCGGCCCCTCCGCGGCCCCCGAGCCCCCCGCGCCGCAGCCGCCCGGCAGTGCCGACGCCGCTGCAGATGCCGCTCGCGCTGCTCTCTACTATTATCTTTTTTTTCTTCTGCTTTTCTCATTTTCTCTTTTTTTTTCTATCTTTTTTTTTTCTATTTTTTTTTTTCCTTTTGTCTATTTGCATTTTTTTTTTATTCCTCCCCCGGGGCTAGGACAGGGAGGGGACCTGCAGGGTTAAATCACAGCGATTTTCAACTACAAAGAGCGAGTCCCTCCCTCCCCGCCCGGCAGCCCTGCAGCCTCTGCGGACTGTGGGTGGCGGCAGGAGCCGAGACCGGGAAACCTCGGGTCACCCACCCCGGGAGCACCCTGGGGTGCTGCACCCCGGGGTGCTGCTGCCAGGGCAGGAGCCGGGGACTGGGGCCTCTGCAAAGGAGACCGGGCTGGCAGTGGGCAGCGAAGCCCGGGGCAGCGCTCTGCTCTCCGGCCCACCCGCGGTTCTGTGGGGCTGGGGGCTGCTGCTGGCCCAAGGTCCCCACGGTGGCCGCGTGTCCCGGCTGGAGGCTCTGCTGCCCCAGGGCTCCCCCGAAGGCAGCAGGGCTGGGCAGGGAGGCGGCTGCAGAGCGCCCTGGCAGGGGGCAGCCCCTCTCCTGTGCCCACCCTCACCTTGGTCCTGCTGTCAGCGCCCTTGCCAGGGAGCTGGAGGGCACAAATCTGCTGCGGAGCAGCCCGGACGGTGCTTTTGCCACCAGGTTTAGGAACCTCCTCGTTATGTGGCACCCAGAAGCACAAATGCTTGGGAGGACAAATGCACAGGTTGCTGCTTCTCAATTCTGGATTTTCTTAAACCTCAGCACTGTTTTTTTGTTGCTTATTTGATTGTTTTTCCCCCAATAAAGCACCCACCGAAGCAGCCCTGTGCTAGGCCAGGGTCTAACAGATGCCTTTGTGTGTGTGTCTGTGTGGCTATGGCCTAACCTTGGCCCTCCAGGTCTGCACTAACAAAGCCAGACCAGACCGGTCCTGCCACGCTGCTGGGAGCAGCCAACAGCAGTGACCACTCGGAGTTCTCCCTTCATTTCCGTAGGAGAATTTCCTCTCCCGGCCCGTGCAGGGAGCTGCTAGTCACCCCGGGCATGTTTTGCAAGGCCAGACCCAAGCACGTGCAGGAAATACTTGCTGCGAACACAAAGCCACGCCACGAAAGTCCAAGAGCATCCACGGTAAGCAGGGCAGCCAGAACGGCTGGAACCACAGGGGATATTTTCAGCCCTTCCCACGGGTGGAAAGGGATCCGGCCCCAAGCTCCCCTCGACGTCTTTGGCCGGTGCCAGACGAGCCGTGCGGCCCGAGCCCTTCCCGTTGGCGTCAGAGACTCCGGGAACTCCGAGTGACAAGGCACGACAGCGCGAATCGCCCTGCGATAAACCCTGTGCGATGGCAACGGGATCCCGCCCGGCTCTCGAGTTTTGCAAGGAATCAATTGTAGATTAAAAAGGTCAATGCACCGCGGCAAGCCGCTTCTCTGGGAGGCGAGCAGATGACTTTATTTGCCAAGGGGCTGCAAAGGGGAAGCATCGGGTCGCCCAGGAGCCGCCGTCCTCCTCCCACACCCTGCAGCCCTCAGTATTTTGTCTGCAGCAGCAGCTGACACGCAAATTATGGGGGAATATTAGGAGGAAATTAAATCAGGGCCACATTATTCATTCATAGAGACGGGAGGAAGCTGTGAAGATAAGTGCTTTGATGTACCCAAGACGCATTGTTCGTGGAGAAGCCATTCTTTTCTAATATTGCCTCTTTTTTTTGTTCTTTTCCCTTTATTTTGTGTACGTGGAAATGCCTCCCACCCCGCGACGACAGCCTGGGCTCAGCTGTGCTCGCATTAGTCCCCCTGTCCGCTGCGCTGGAGGGGGCAGCGGGCAGAGCCCTGCTTTGTTTGCAGCATCTACCTCACACGGCCGAAATATATATAGTGTGTGTGTATATGTATGTATGTGTGTGTGTGTATATATATATATTTCCGTTTGGAAGCTCTGGGATAAACTTTTCGGGCATCGCCTTGCTGGCACCTCCTCACTCATCCTCGCTAGCACTGAGGACTGGGAACGTAGCAGCCAGAAGGGACAAAACGGTTTATTAGCCCAGGTGGTGTTTCTCTTTCCACCTGAGACTGCGAATTGCTTTTATTTCCTCTTTTTATTAATTTCTTCAGATGGGATGTCAATAAATATGTATTTTTTTCTCCCTTGGTGAGTTCCAGGCTACTTAGTCCAGATAAAATCTGGTGGGCAGCTCGATTTTGTGCCGCACTCTGCGCAGCTCTGCTTCCCTGGAGGATGCTGCTCTCCAGGAGCCACCTTAACGAGCCACTAATTAGGGAGAGACCAGAGCAGCACCGGCCAGCGTTGGGCAGTGGGTCACGGGCACAGCTGGCCCTCCCAGATTTCGGCATGCGTGCGGTGGCAGCAAACCCCAGTCTTGAGTCGGGGAGGCTGGAAGCCAGCCCAGATCCCAGGGCAATCCATTCTGACAACGGGATCAGTCCCAGATCCTGCCCATTGCACACCCTGGGGACCCTGCCTTGGCACGAGCCTGAGAGGAACAGCCAGCCCGGCCAGGCAGGAGGGATGAGGTGGGAGCCTTGGCACCAAGTGCAGCTGGAGGCCTGGAGCCAGCAGCGGCCCACAGGGCTCCAGATGGGGTCCAGTATTGCTTAACTTACTCATCAATGACCTGAGTGAAGGACCGAGTCTTCACTGTGAGCATGACTGAGCCCTGGAAGAGGATGCCCAGGGACCACGTGGGCGCTCTATCCTTGGGGATGTTCCGAACTCCTGTGGAGATGATGCTGGGCAGGGTGCTCTAGGTGGCCCTGCTTGAGCAGACAGGTTGGACTAGACAATCCCCAAACATCCCTTCCAACCGCAGCCTTGCCCGTGATTCCGAAAATGAATGGACGTTCAAGCACGGTGCACGGTTGTCCTCGCCTCCCAGCGCTTCCCTGGATTTTAATACCAATAGCTGCCCCCCGCCAGTCAACGCCAGTTCCTGCGCATCACCCTTAATGGATGGCAACGCAGCCAGCCGCTATTGAATCGATCCTGAAATTAAAATGCACCCACTTCCATTCTTGTTCCGTTGTCATCTTATCACAGGGAAGAGCTGGAAGCACCGCAGATTACAGAATCCATCACCATTTAGCCTTTGTAGCTCGCAAATTCATAATTAACAACAACAACAAAAAAAGATTCCCTTCGCCTTCTCATGTAATTTAATTAGTCGGCCATTAAAGGGAGCCTGAATGTCATCTAATCCCCCAGCAGAGGAAATAATTGTTTTCCATTCTTTTAGAAATTATCATTAGCTTATTGTTAACTATCAAAATTCATTATTAGCTGTTGAGAAGCAGTCAGAAATGGTGTGAAAAGCTCTTGTGAAAGGACAGGGCAGAGTGGTGACGGAGCTTGGGGGAGGAGAGGGGTGGCAGGGGGCTGTAAAACATTCCTGGCTTTTTTTCCTCCTGTGCTTGTGCTGTTCTCGCTCCCAAGTGACTGACCCTTGTCCCCATCCCCATGGGGTGGCAGGAGGTCCCCCAGTACGTGCCCCAGCCCAGGTGGGTCCCAAAGGACCTGTCCTCCAGGAGGTTCTGCCGTGGGGTGGTAGATGAGACACGCAAGGGCTTTGGGGCACAGGATTTAAGGGCTGTGGGGCACAGGACAAAACTGTTCCCACCCCAGTAGACCTCTCTTAGAGGAGGGTCGCAGCCAGATGTAGTACCCTCTGTTCCCTGAATGGAGGAAGCCCCCACAGCCATAACCTGCCTTTTGGTCCCAACACGAGGGGGTTGCCTGGCTGACTGCATTACTGTTTTTGAGGAGAGGGACTCCTGCCTCCACTAGCCCCTGACTGCATTTCCTCCTCCAGGGCCCTGTAGCTGGTGGATAGGGTCCCTGACCTGGTGAAGTGGGAGGTTTTTCTCCTCCCACCCCGAGCCTGGACTTTCATCCATACCTTGCCGGGCTGTTTTCCTTCCCCTTGTGTTGGCTGGGGGATGGAACCAGTAGAAACTCCTTGCTGGGCACTTCCTGGCACTTGTCCCTGTTCCTCCCTCCCTGACTTACAGCTCCTCCTTAGCTTAGCTGCTCCCAGCTGGAAAGTGCAGCAGCGACTCTGAGGAGCCCAGGCCCAAATTGCAGCAGTCTGGGTGGATTCGCAGCTCTAATTTACAGGTGTTTCCAGGCACATTATTTAGTGCACTGCAGTTACAAATAAATCTTCCTCCTGTCTCTCCCGCTGAACGGTGGCTCGTGTTTAGATGTGCTCACTCACCACGAAGGATGTGGCGATGTGTCTTCCCTTCACCATCATCCTGCCAGCTCCTTGTTATCACCACTGACTTCAGACACAACACGGTTTCCATCACCAGGAGTGACAGCCACAGTCGAGGATGACAGACCATGAGGACAGGCAGCAGCAGCTTGGCAGAGGAGGGTCTAGACGTCGCCTGCCCCAGCCCACGTGTTGCCATAAGCATGGGGAGATGCTCACCTCTCCTCCAGGGAATATGTGGCCACCTCTCCTTCCTCCTTAAAAGCTGAGCAGACTTTTGGTCCTCAAGAGTGCTGCCTCATTTCCTCTCACTGCAAGGAGAGCAGGGAGAACACTCTGAAAAAGAAAGAGGCTTCTGCTTCTTCCCTCAAACAGGACTGGTTTTCCAGCTCTCAAATACCTGGTTGCTGCAGGCTTCTCCAGGTCAAGTGTCTGCCAAGAGTGCTTGGGACAGCCTCACACGGCATTGCTGGAGTGCAGCCCCCTTGTGCTCACAGCTCCTCGGCCCTCCTGGATCCCAGCCCTGCAACAACCTCTCCTGGAGCAGGGCAGGAAGCCAGCAAGAGGTGAGAAGAACTGGCACAATGTGAGCCGAGGCAGCAAACAAAAACAGAGGGAAAAAGAGTGAAAAATCTTAATAGAAGGAAGCCAACACTGGACACGTTCTGAATAGAAATGCAGCATGTACTCTTAGCAGTAGGTTAATTAACAACAGACATAATTACCTGCAGCAGAGGGGCACATACCTCCACTGCGTGTTCTCCCAAAGGCCAACTTTGGCCCAGCCCAAGGTTAAGGTCTCCATGCCAGTTTTAGCCATATGGGCTGCAGCAAACAGCTTTTTGGCTGAAACCCTCTCAAAATATTAAAGCACAACACTCAGGTACGAGTGCCTGTGACCCAGCACTACCCCTGCCAAGACAGCCTGGTTTGAGGAAGGGGATGTGCAACCAGTTCGGTTCCTCCACTGCTGAACATTATATACACTTATCATAGAAACCTCATCCCCTTTACTTTTATTTATAACAGAAGGCTGACTTTTACTCCAAACAAGAAAATGGGATTCAGGAGCAGCAAAAATAATTATTTCCAGTGCGGTCATTATTATTGCCATGAATAAAAAATAGAGCTGCTCTTCTGAAGTTGAAGTGTGTGGTTTGCTTTGGATTATGCATGAGAGAGGGCCTTGATTTAATATTGCACAATAGAAAAGTAAAACAGAACAATAAATCCCATCAACACAGTTCTTGTAAAAAACTGTCTATTTCATTTTTGACCATATAAAAAACAATCAAGAGAAACTCGGCAAGGAATGTACAAGCTACATGTTGAATTTAAACTAATTTAAGAAAATTCAAATGATCTGGGTAAGGGTTCAACAGTCTCTTGTACAGTCAAATTTTTTCTTCTTTCTTCCTCAAAGGAGACGATGATAAAAAAAAAAAGCAAGGAGGGCCAAGGAGGTGGGAACGTTACTACCTGCAAAGAACACTCCTTGTTTAATCAAGCTGCTTCAACTTTTTCCCATTACCACAAAAGTGATAAGGGACTAGCATCAGTTAGAAGCAAGTTAATCCTGCTTCTGTAAACCCAAGGTTTTGAGGGGATAAATCCACCCATCTTCTTGTCAGCTTCACTGGATCTCCCCCATGTACAGTCTTTTGTCGCTGGAGGCCGAGAGGACTGCAGGAAAGAGGAAGAGAGAAATAAAAGAGCATTTTTAGACCTCCAATAATGACATGGTTTTTGGATATAACTACTCGTTTCACTTGCTAGAAGTTATCTATGAAGCTGACTTTGATTTGCTCCCCACAAAACACTTCAGGGAGTTACTAAGTTGACACCTAATCACACACTGCACATTCTGGCTGCTGTTCCCCTATCCCAAGCCAGGCATAAACACTTACCCACTGTAATGGCTAAGCATTAAAATGGTAAATAGAAGCCCATAAACATGCTGTTAAGGCACTCCAATATCCTGACATGTTATTTGCTTTGTGAGGAGCGTTCAGATTGCAGACTGGGCACTACCAGCAGGACGGGGTGCCACTAGAGGGCACAGCATCTCCAGGAAAACCTCCTTGGACTGTTACTCCTCATTGCAAAGGAAGGGAAATGCGGCTTCTGAAAAAGCTGTTGGTGGCTCCAACACACAAGCGTCAAAGAGATGACAATCTCAACACAAGTGCTGCTCTTCAGACTGACAACTCTTTCATTGAAGTCCATGAGAGATTTTGGAGGCTTTTTTTCCCCATCAAGCGTACAGACAGGTCTGTTATCTCACCAAATTTTAGGCTTCTGTGTGCACTGTTCCATGCAGATGAGGATTTTGGAAAGAGTGGAACAATTTGCAAAATTAAGTTTTCAATGTTAATAAAAATCAATTGCATAACTCATATGCAATGAGTTCTTTAATTTTTATTTTAAGGTGAATGATTCAGAAAGAGGAGCTCAGCAGAATGTAACTGCAAACAATTTGTTTCAAATCAAAGATGAGAGATTGCTCTGCTCCTTCAGCACAGCCTCTCATCTGAAAAGAGAGGAAGGATAACGAATAACGAAGGAACAAACCCATATTTCACTTCCCTGAATTCCAGATTGCTGCACAGATCGTCATCCTCAGCACTGCAGAGTTCCTGGCTTCACTTCAGGGTTGACTCGTGTCAAATTTTTGGCCAAATTGGTGACCTGGCTGATGGTTCAAGTGTTGCCATAGAAACAGAGTATCCTACAAACCTGCCTGTGCTACAAACCACATTAAGAGACCAGTCTGAAACCTGGATGCTGCCAGTGGGACTTAAAATGGTTCTGAAAAGGCCATCATGAGCAGATTCGCAGCCACTGCTACCTGGTGCCACACATTCCATCCTGGAGCAGGACATCTTCAGAGTGGGGACAAAAGGGCTGTATTCAAAGAGCTATGTTTGCTACCGAGAGCTTTTCGGATAACATAGATGCCCTGGGTTATACAACTATCCTCACATGATCCACAACTGCAAGCTTTACTGTTTGTTTCCAACCAAGGCACCCCAAATCCTCTCTCCATGGCTCTTGGGAAGTCTCCCCACAAGTTCTGGAAGCAGCAGCCAAGCAACAGCTCATGGTCCCCTGTAGCTCATGAACAGCCCGGGTCACCACAGCACCAGCAGCTACATGCTAGGTAGCTACACTCCAGGTGTAGGGTTGGTGTCACCCAGGTCCCCATGAGCTCCCTGAATCAGCCCAAGCACCCAAGACACACCTAGGACTGGTTGAACGGATTCCCTTCCTCACAAACCTCCCCCTGATACCCAGGGCTCTGGGCTACTGGCAGATTTAGGGTTATTGTCTGGAGGAGCGAGCATTTATTCCAGGCCTTAAATCATTTCCCCATAGGCACTAGCTGGGTAGGACTTACTAATGGGTTCCTCCGGGTGGAAAGCCAGCTCATTGACAGAGCCGGCGTGGCCTGGCAGCTTGTACAGAATCCTCCTGGATGTGGTGTCCCACACATAGACAAACCTGCAAGAGAGTTGTTTTGAGAGCAAGGCCCTTCAAGATGGAAAGCAGATGCCTCCCAAACCCACAGCTTCCATCTGCAACAGCTCAGCCTGCAGCAACTGCAGCTGTGAGCGTGGGTAAAGGATGATTAACACGCAGCAGTGCTGAATCCAGAAAAACAGAGATCAGAGCAGGTAAGGACTGACACGACCATGTTCCGTGGTCACAAATGTCGTGGCAGGACAGATCTATTTCATCCATCATTGCGTGAAGACAAATTTGAAAACAGGAGGGCACAGAGACCCTTGACGTAGCAGCAATAAGCAGGTAAAGGACAAAAGTAGCATCAAGAATTCAAAGGACTCTCCTCATCCTCACAAACACCTGCCCAGGAGCCCAGCAGTTGCTTTTAGTTCAGGCTGGCAAGCAAGCAGTTGAGGAGGAGACCTCATGATCCCACCTGCAATTCCTCACAGCCAAAACCCATTATATATATAGATTTCTTCCTGCTATGCCATTAAAGTCATGATTCACATCTTGGCATTTATTAGGGGTTGATCAAATTGCATCAAGCACTTTGATTAATCTCTTCCAGGTCTCTCTCCTCACCGTGGGCTCACCCAGCTCCTGAGCCCTGCCAGTGTGTTTCACCTTGGCTGAAGGACAGCACAAAACCCACCTTTCTGCAGCTTGCATGGAGCAAGAATGCAGACTGCTTCCCCACAAAAATGCAGTCTGCTGTGGGTGTTGACACTTGTCCATGCAGTGCAGTGACCTGCTGCTCAGTTAACACCTAAACTCCAGGAGGAAACAAAGTGGTGCTTTAACCCCAGCTACAAGGAGCTACCATTGGAGTGTTTTTTTGTAATAAATCTGAATGTAAAGAGCTCTGAGCTGCTTGTTACAAATCAGGGCAGACAACGCTGTACCCGACTCGCGTGACTTCCCTTCCAAACAGGATAGCTCACCACATAAAATGCCATTTGTTCTAAGGTTCACATCTTTTCATGTACTAATTAAAAAAGTGGCTGTGCCTGGGGAAAGCTGCCAATTCTGGATTACACTCACACTGCCTTCATGTTTCGCTCTTTAGGTAGGTGACTGGCATCTAGAACTGAATCTGTCAGCAGGCAGGAAAAGTAAGTGGCAGTGCAATAACCGGCCAGGTTCACCGTGAAGAGCAGCTCTGCTGTTCTCCAACTCAGGAGGTTATTTGAAGGGGACACTGCAGAAGGGCAGGGTGTAAGGGACAACCAGCTGCCAGCAAAACACATGTAAAAGCCACCTATAACATTATAGGCCTCCAAAGCACACAACCTAAGTCTGAATGTTATTTAAAGCAGTGTTTCTTCGAGTACAGCTCTTTCACCTTAGTAAGCAAGAACTGTATCAAATCCTTTCTCTGCTGTTGTTTTTTTTCCCCCTTTAGTGCTGCAAAGCAGGAAAGCATTTAAAGCCATTTGTTCAACTATAATCACCTCCAAAGGGATCAAAAGCTAAATCATTACTTAAATAATTGTCCCTTCAACTTAATATACACACACAGAACGTGCCACATAATCCAGAAGCGACTTGCATTGAAGAACTATTTTTTACTCACAGTAAGGGAATATTTAATCTTGCTTTGCTTTCCCAAAATTAAAAGGTCAGAGATAGCAGCAGAAATATTTGTGGGCAGCTCTATCCAAGCCACCCTAGGACCAGGCTGTATGCACCCCACCATGGGTTTCACAAGGCTGTTGTCAAACTGCAGAGCTACAAAGCACCCACAGAAGTAACCTAGTGGCCCAATATTTCATGTCACACGTCACCGTATCAGGCTGTTTGCTCTGGATCTGCCATGGCAACAGGACGTGAACAAATAACAGATATTGTCACTCATGTGCAATGCTGATATTACCCAGCCAAGCTGCAAAGCAGTCACATCTCAGGTACTCAATGGGACAGCTGGCCTGCTAGAGTGGGGCCATATGAGTTAATATCTTCCCTACCCACTATCAGGAACTCATAAATTTGCTGATTACTACTGTTCCATGCCTTGGGCCTGGCTTGCAGGAATTTCTGTTTCAATGTCCCTGAGAGTGCATAGGAATTTGTCCCAGCAGGGCTGGTACCCTTCATTGTGACCTTCAGTGCCTGGCAGGGACCTTCCACAGGCTTCCTCTTGCTACGTGCTTTACTCTCCGATTGTCTCAGTTCACAGAATTTCCTCCTTTAAAAGAGCCACAAATGCTAACGTGGCCAGATCTTTATTCCTTCACACTCATTAATAAAAATACGCATCAAGAAAACACCATTGGCTCTTCCTGAGAGCCACCACACAGGAATTTAATTGTTACATGTGGTCTTATCAGTACAATTGCAATATTATGCACTAGTTCAGCAGACTCTCTGCTTCCAGAAGGAACCTAGGCAACCTCCCCAACATCCCATCATCTGCTGCTGCTGCCAGATCCAGTGACTGAACATAAGCAGTAATGCAAACCTCAAGTCAACCATTGATAAAAACAAGTTTTTTGTACCTGTGCGGTGCTCTCTCAGACACAAAGTCAATATGATCACATCTCTTCTATAATCAGTGCAAATAATAGTCACAACAAACCATAAGAGTTGTTGAGGTCTGCATAACTGTAATTGTACATCTTCTTCACATTTGTTTCTGAGATAACCTAACTCTAGTGCTTTCACGAGCCTAGATTTAAGAACACCTGTAAAATGCTTTGGGATTGGAAGCAACAAATGCAGCTAAAACTCACCTGTCTGCTGATCCTCCTGCTATTTTACTTCCATCTGGGGACCAAGAACATCTCAGAAGATTCTAAAATAAAAGAATGTGCACAGGTCTAATTCCAAAAGAAGA
>JAVCKT010081733.1:0-13944 GCA_032273925.1 Rhynchotus rufescens
CTCATTTTGTAAAATTTGTTGTATTTTGCTGGTTTTGTCCTGACCAGTCAAGTATTTTTAGCAGTATGTGATTTTCTGTGAGTGCTAAATTGTTCAGGAAGTTATATTTTTTCCTATCTTTTGTTATTCTCAAATCTTTTTAATGAAAAAATCCACAAAAAAAAACAAAGTCTTTATTTTTTTGAATCTCTGAGCTGTTCTAAATACCTGTTAGTCCTAATGACTTGTGTGATTGTTACATAGATGAAATGTTCTAAGAAAGACAACTGACAGCTTCTGTCTTGGGAGGACTCTCTTTGGCCTGCAAGAGTTTGTCACAGTTCCCCTGGGAGTCATTAGTTCAGTCCTCTTTTCTGCACCAACAAATGATGTCAGCATTTCAGTAAATTGTTTTCTTCTAACAACAGCTGCCGAACTTTGCCAGCTTTGAAAGAAGACGAGAAGATCCATGTCATGTCTCTGTCCTTGAATGTGTGATTCTAACCAAAAAAACATTGTGGATGTCAGTTGGGCATTTCTCTTGGGCATCCAAACTCAATGTAATGCTTCCTCATCCGCTCCAACCTAGTTGTAATAGAGGTGATAACTGGTTTTTCTTTCCCAATTGCCCCTCACTGTATCCCTTTTTGTGGATGCAAGGCGGGGACTGCCTGCTGTGGCACATCTTGCAGTGTCTGCCTTGTGGTGGAAAAGCTGAGATTCCCATAAAGGGAAGCTCTGGACAGCCCCGACCGCTGCAGTGTGACCACTTAAAATGAGATTTTTGTTCCTCACAGTCAGTGATTCATTACCCAGCCATAGAATATCCAGTAGCTTATCCAAATGTACAGAATGTGCTTCCTTAAGTGCTAATTGATTTTAAGGTCAGAGTAGAAAGTAATTTTCAGAGCAGCAGTCATGCAATTGATAATTTCAATAGCCCCTTCTTTCTCTTTCCACAGAATACGATGTGCATGACTCACCAAATCCTGAAATCCATAGTGTCCTAATTTTAGATCATAGTGTAGTTTTTATGCAATAGTATTATGCAGCTAACACTTAGCAGTTGTTCTGAAAACCTAATTAAGAATAAAAAGAATGTGCCTTTTAAAAATTTTTTTCCTGCCCTAAACATAGAATTTTCTTTAGATTGATGACTCTCAGATGTTCAAAAACAGAGCTTTGCTACTGGGACTTTGGCACAAAAAAAGTGCCAGTTAAGTCCCAGGTTTAGCTAGGTCAGTAAGTCTTTAGGAAGAACCTTTAGAAGGTAAGGGAGAGTTTTCGGTGCTTGGGCTCTGAGGGGCTGTTTTCTGTGCAGAAAGGTCCATCAGACTATTGCTCTGCAATGATTCTTAGGAGTAATTTTGAGTTTTCTCATTAACTAAAAAGAAACCATGAAATATGTTTGCCAGTTACTGTGGCCATGCAGCTTTAGTCTCATTAAAAAACTAATAAAAAAATAAAAACTCACTCTGAAAGTCAAAGAGGGAAGGCAAGACTAGTAAACACCCACTCTATAATATCCCTGCACAGTCAATGGGATAGGTGGGATCCAAACGGGAAAAACGGTTCTCCCGAGAGGGAAGGGAAGCTGGGAACAAGGAGAAACCTTTTAGCCGGGCTGGGGCCTGTCCTGGCCGTCAGCGGAGCTTGTGGCAGCGTTGCTGGGGCAAGTGGAGCTGCTCGAACATTTCCTTCTGCTTTCAGCAAACCCGGCTTTGCTGAATGCTCCGGTTGCTGCTAGGCATGAAAGGATTGCCGGGAAGATTGCTTCCTAGGCCGTCCTTTGATGTTTCATATGATTTGGAAGTGAAGATTTCTTTCCCTTTATCCATCTTGCTAATAAATGAGAACGAAATACCTCATCTCTAATTTTCATTCCAGAAGGTATCACGGCACATTCTATCCGATTAGATGTATCATGGGCCGAAAGACTCCTTTTATCTTTCAAAAGGATTTGTAAAACACAAACATAGTCATCACAGTCCACATTCATAAAACACTATCTATTACATGTTCAGTTCATTGCAAGGGGCTCTTTAGAGCCTCTTAGAAATTATTCTTCAGTGAACACTAGGTTTGCCAAATGCTGTAAAAGCAAGGTTTGAAATTTTGGATACCCTCGTCTTAATACAGATTATTAACTAGAACCACAATTAAAACAGTTTTGCTCTAATTCTAACTATGCCAATTTGTCAATACAGTAATTCTAGGACTTTAAAAATCCAAGTTGTTTGGTCGCACTTTTGGGCAAGTTTTAAATAGCAAATAACTGCAGTGAGGTTGGATATTTTGAAAATGCCCTTTCCTTTACAAATTTATATAAGGCATAGTGTACTGTGAAGCACTATAATAAATTTAACTAGGCTGAATATAAACTATAGTCAAATATAAACTATATAATGTGATATGTTTTGTTTCAGTAGTTTACATTTCCCTCTCTTTTAGCATGTTCTTTAGCATGTTCTTTTTTCCACACCATCTAGTTTGGGATTAGATTCTTTGAAATGCTGATAGATCTTGATCTTTATAGCTGCCTTTGAGTAATTTGGGTACAGTGCCAGTGGCCAGGACTCTTAAACTCCTATTGCATTTTGACAAGGTCACTGTAAATTATACCAGCTTTTTCTTTTGAGCACAAGGAATGTATGTTTTGTCTTGCGGCATAAGCAAGGAGTATATTTACATGTCTACAGTTGTGGCCTCCGATTTTCATTTGTTTGTGACACCAAGTGTTTTAAAGGATATGTCTGAAATATTATTTACTTGGCAAAAGATCCGTCTATTTTATTTTTTATCTGTGGGACCAAATGTTTGTGTGATTCATTCAGCAATCAGTGTGTTAGGGAACATTTTGCATGGATGTTTAATTTTGGATGTCTTTATAATATGCTTCTGATGTATTGCATTTTCCTACAGTATTTTAAGAACAGGAAAAGATTTAAAGCCAAATTTTCCAAAATTAACAAGTGTATCCTGGTATTTCTAACTCCGTATGCGCATGTATCTATCTTTGTAAAATAAAATAATTCTGATGTTTTCAATAACTAAGTAAATGGGGAGAATTCTGCAGCATTTCACATGCGCAGAAGGATGATCCTAATATATGATTGCATCTGCCTTGGATGTAAGCAGCTCAAGAGACTAAAATCTTTGGGATTACATTCATGTGTGTGTGGGTGTGGAGAAGGATGAGCCTCCTCTTCACCTCCTCGGGCACTGGACCTCAGCAGAAGGGAGCTGCTTGCCAGACAGACACAGTCTGGTGCAGCCAAGAGAATAAACAAGCCCATCTCTTCAAGCTGGAAAAGGCTGGGATTGCAAATAGGAGTCAAAGATCTTTTTGCTTCGTTACCTGCTGGTCACTTTGCACTGCAGGTGTCGTGCAGCGGGGACTGCTGCCTGCAAGTTCTTGCTGCAAACACACAGCAACACATACAGCGACATATATGTCCTTTCCCTGGACAGGTCCTCTCCACGTCAGCCCCCAAATCCCTCTCCTAAGGGTCACATGTAAGCCAGCTGCAAATAATAGAAGTGACTCATTCATTTTGATGTGGCTCTGGGTTTTGTGGTCATATACAGGGAGAAACAGACTGTACTTGGACATATCCCCGTAGGAAATTTTGCAGACCTCGCTTTGATAGGGACCAACGTTTGCTGCACTGTTTTCTTAGGTTTGTTCTAATTTAGCCCGGTGAAAAAAAGGCATAGCATAACCACAAGTTTTGTGTTGGGTAGACATGCAATTATGTCTGTTTATTTTCTTCTTGGTGGGTAGTGGTGTCGTCACTGAAATAAGTCTCTGCATGCTGTCTCATTTTTGTATGAAGTGTTCAGAACTGCAGCAGAAACTGTGCTTAAAGAACAAAAAGAAGGAAATTAAATGTGCACGATTAGACTGATATGATTTTGAGAATCTGGTTATGCAGACAAAAAAAGAGGAAATTCAAAGTTTAGCCTGAGCTATAGTCCATCAATCAAACTGTTGTGGAAGAATAACACGAGTAGTCATAAAAAAACACAAAGATGTGACATCTAAAAAGAGTGCAAGTCTTAACAATCCTGACCTGTTACTATATTGCAAAGGAATGTTTTTGTATTTAATTTCCTTAGGAAAGTGAGGAGGGAAAGAAAGGGGGAGGAAAACCTTTCATGTAAGTTAGTTAGTGTGGCAGCTTTCAAAGCAAGCATGCTTGGGCACCCCATATGTATACCTGCTCTCAAAACCTTGATAGGGTAAAATACTCATTGTTATCTTATAATGTCTTGTTTCCGTCTGATATTTTTATGTTTTAAAAATGATTACTTCTCAAATCATTAAGGCTGCTTTGTATTCATAGTGTTTAAGAATTGGTTCTATAGTAGTGATTGTTTGGAGGCTTTAAACTTCTGATGGTTTAAAATACAGTCTAAAAATAACATACACCTTTTTGTTCATCTTGTGGCAGTACTGTGCATCTCTGGGATACACATCAGTCATATTTTCCTATATTTTTTACAGTCATGGGGACTAGAGTTCTACGGAAGTATGAGTGCAGGAAAAGAGCCTTTCATTCAATATTATGAAAGTTGTAATAAAAGTATGTGATCTGGCAATTCTGAGTCTAGTAATCATTTCAGTAAGGCTGAAATAATGTATCTTTTATTCACATACATTTTTCTAAATGGCAGGAGGCTGGTGGGCTTCCAGGCTGCAGAAAGTGACTCCTGACCTCCTCATCCCATAGCCTCCCCTCAGAGTCATTAGCTCCACTGTGCTCCCAGCAACTACTTGTTAAATCTGTGCTGCCCTCCAGTCCAGAGCGCGGCAGAGATGCACAGTGCTGTTCAGGACACAGTGCTGAGAGCAACTGTAGTGAATATCAGACTCAGAAATCTCACCCAGGATCCAAAACAGGGTGACTCAGGATACTTCTGTGACTTTGCGCTGCTTTGTGTGGTGGAATTTGTTGTAGATGCTGCTGTTTCTGCTTCGATGGTGGGGAGGGAGGCCAATGTATTGATGCATTTATAATGCATGTGGTTAAAAAGGCTGGCTGGGAAAATAGGAATTCCTAATTCTACCAAATCATGACTGAATATTCACAGCTGTCTACATGAAGCTAGAATTCCAAAAAGTATTTTATTCTCTTTGTATGCTGTTAATGTAAAAAAAAAAAGTGTCATTATAAATCAGAATTCTTTTCTAATGGAAGTACTTACAGGGATCAGTGGGTCTTGGAAAATGTACTCTTTGGTATCATAGAAAAATATGATTTTTATATAACACTTTCAATACTCTAGGTATTATCCCACAAGAAAAAGATATTCTTGCTGTTATATTGAGCATAAGCCTTTTCAGTTCTACAGTTAAATCATATGGGGAAGGTTGTAGTTAACTAACCTCTTTAGTAAGAAAGAAAACTTTAGACTCGCAGTTGTTTAGTCTCCAATATAGTTACTGTGTAGCTTGGAGAAACTGGTAGTTTCTGATCAGCTTGGAGAAACTGATAGCTTCTGATCAACAGGAGCAATGTTACAGACTTGCATCCCAGCAAGCTACAGGTAAGTTAAGGATTAAAATAGGGAAAGAAATGAGAAAGATGTGGTAGGTGTGTGGTTAATGTGTTATGTAATTCTCCATGCATTTAGCAAGTTTGCATTAATTTAGCTCTCTTTATAAGCTGCCCCAAACAAGAAAAAAAAAGAAGCGGGAGGTAACTCTAATAAAGATGAAAGAAAAAATAAGATATTTAATAAATATTCATGATGTGTATGAAATTTAGTTTTATGCTAATATGTTATTTTTAGCTGTGCTACCTTCAAAATTGTTTTCCTTTTGATAGTATTTTTTTTTGTCTCATTTTCTCTGAAGGACTGGCTCAGCACATCTGCAATCTCCTAATAGAAACTGTGGCTCTGTACTTGGAGGCAGATGATAAAAGCAGCACCAAAACAGCAAATGCGCTGCTCCTGTCCTTGCTTGACATTTTGCACTGCATGCTGATGTATACAGCAAACATCGTACGCCTGACTTTACAGGTAATGGAATTTATTTCCTGGTGATCACCATCCTAAATATTTCTTACTTTCCCTCCTGCTACCTTAATGACAAAAAAAATCCCACTGGCCCATTTTTATTAAATTTGTGGTTTGGTGGACATAGGTGAGCATGTGTTTGAAGTTACATGTTGCTGTTTCCTGTAGTTACCTGGCTGGAAGGGGTGCCTCAATGTGAGCTGACAACACAGATCCTAAACAACTGTTTCCTTCTGGACTCCATAAATGGCTTAATTTGACATTCCCTTAATGAGGTTTCAAAGCATTTTCCTTCAGTTCTTTGTAAAAGAAAGGGATTACTCCATGAAAATCAATTTTTGTTATAAATCACGTATTACTGTACCTCAAAAGTACATACTTAACCTCTACCCACATGCACTCACAGAAGTATTCTCTTTCTTATGCCATTCCATTTGTCTTCTGAGTTTCTGTTTGAATGCTGCAAAAAAAATTTTTCAAAGAAATTACAGATTGTTCTTAAGAAGAAAAAAATATGTTCATCGTTCTTTTTAGGCAGAATGGTAGGCTAGCAATACATTTGCCTTTTTAAAATGAGCTGCACTTTTAAATGAACACCAGCACTTTTTCTTGATGTTCTGTTTTGATATTCTTGGGATTATTCACAAAGAATGAGGAATCCTAAGAGGCCCAGCATATCACACAAGGACAGGAAGTGGTGTACAATCCAGGTTGTATTAAATTTCAGGACAGAGCTTTGTTTTTTAAAAAAAGTCCCTGCCATGGGTTTTTTGATTGGTTGGTTGAGGGTTTTTTTAGAAGATTTAATGTATGAAGCAATTTTTAAAAGCCCACCATTGTTTTCACACAGATTTTCATAATGAATATCGTTATCAGTCATATATTTTGCTCTGGGTGAACTGTTATTGTGGAAATATGTATGCCACATTGAAAGAGAATTCATATGCAGAAAGCAGAGTGTGTAGAGTGAGTGTTGTGAGTGTTCTGACTTTAGAGATACTTTTATATATACAGTTCATAGTATTTTGCTGAAGAAATTAATGTAGGTCAGCATATTCCACCTGTTCAGAATGGGCAGAGCAGCATGAGGCCCTTTTGCTTGCACTTATTGTTACAGACACAGAGGGTAACTGCTCATTTGGAGTCTAGGAGTATTTAACTATAAAAGAGTGTGCAAGTCTCCTTCAAACTTCCATTCAAACTTCTACTGCCTAATGGACCTTATTTGTTTCTCATAACTGAATGCTCACCAAAGTTGCATTTTATTTTTATCTCATCTTATTAAGGCACAAAAAGCTGGCACAGGAGGGGACACGCAGGCTGCTGAAGACCTTCTGCTTATCAATAAACCCCTGACGGACCTAATTAGCCCGCTTATTCAGCTGGTAAGAATTTGCTTGTAAGTCTGTTGAAATGTTGCTGAAGTTAGAAATTATTCATCTGCATTCGGCACCGTAGAGGTCTCTCTGCTCTATTTGCTCTATTTGCTCGGTTTTCATTGTTTCTAAGTTCCTAGTGCAAAGCAAGGAAAGCAAGGCTCTTATAATTTGTAAGAAATGGTGCTGCCACCCTGGCACACGCCACCAGCTCAGCCTCCACCCTACTAGGCCAGAGATTTCTGTCAATCATCAGCTGTGTGTGTAATGGCTTATGCCAGAAGAGCACTTCTTGAGCTGGACAGAGCTCTTGGAGGTCTGGTCGGCTGCCTCAGCCTCTGAGGCAACACAAAAACAGAAAAGGGCTGCCTGAAAATGCCCTTGTGGCATCAAACTGTTCTTTCCAGTATGTTTTTCTTACAGGCCTTTCAGAATCACTGACCAAGCTACAATGCGTTTCTCTGGAGTTTGAGGATGTTCTCTTCCAGCCTCAAACTTTTTGGAATTATTCCTCGTAGTTTTGCTATAGGTTTTCAGATATGGATACCTGTAGTCTTTAGGTGTTTACTACCTTTAGCACTATCTGTCATCTTTTGCATTGGAAAAGTATGTGAATATTTTTCTGTATAATCTTCTGCATTACACTTGCTGCAAGGTCCTCTTTTGATAGATTTATTATAATTAGCTATTGACAAAGGCATTTTGGAAATAATCACTGAATGACCTAAAACAGACTCACTGAGTTTCAACTACGTAATTTTTCATCTTTACTAATTGTTTTAGTTTATTTTCTCTTAGTTTTTAAAATCACTATATATGTAGTATAAAAAGTGAGACATGAACAGATCACATGTTCCTTTAAAGTGAAACTAGACATAAATTAAAATTCCATTCTCTCACTAAAGAACACTAAGAAACAGGAAATTAGAAGCTAAATACTACTCAACTTACACCACCTGGAAGTCTTTTGTAAGCTTTAATTAAAGGATAGGATAACTGTAAGTTAGCATGTACTGATTAGATTCTGACCTACTCTTGTGTTTCAAAAGCTTGGCTGTAAATTACCACTGGGCTTTGCTTTGTTATTTATTTCTTTGTATTTCATGAAGCAGAAAGTGCTTCATGAAAATTCTTACTGACTTGGAAGTAAAGAAGAAAGATAATAGGTGCTTAATCTTTTTTCTTCCCCCTAATTTTGATGAATGTTTTGTAGGAGTGCTGTACTTGTCTCCTGACCAATCTTGCAAGGAACTAAGTCATCTTTTAGTTCTTGGCTATAGCTACTTTGAAATCTTTCTTTCTCTAAGCAGCTCCATTTCATCAGAGTCCTTATCTCAATTAGCTGATTTGTTGGGTTTGTGTTAAGATCTTAAGTGCTAAATTTCAAAAACGATCTAAACAGCCCCCAAACCTTCCAATTATTTTTGAAGGTACTGACTATAGTACCCTTGAAAAATCTATCTCAGCATGTCAGTTCAAAAGTGAGCACCAGCCACCTGTGAAGGTATGGAAAAGTGAGAAATTAGAGGGCAGGCATATGTGCTTTCATTATATGTTGGAAGACATAGTCTACCAATTTCTTGGTTCAGACATGATTTTTTAGTCACATATTGCCTTCAAAGGTGTCAAAAGAGCAAGGTTTGTGCTTCAGTTGCAATGCGTAGGTAACCTTTTCTTAATACTAGTAAGTAAATTAATGTAGCCTCAGTGCTGGTTCATTGAACCATAGCTGTATCTTGTGATGGAAAAAATATTGTCAGACTGGAGAGCACATAACAACGAAGGCATGATTTCTTGAGAGCATTCAGTATTCAAAGACTGCTATTTGAAGATTTAGTAGATGCCATCATTCTCTGGAATTAAATGGATGTATATTAATTTAATGTTTCTGTAGAGTCTTCTGCAATTTTGACTATCTTATCAGCAGTGTACATACAAACAGTACTACTGAGAACAGATTAGTGCAAGGTTAACTTATAGAGGGGAATAATTTTATTCTTTGCTTCTTTCAGAAGACATAAAGGCTTCTTCAAAACATTAAAACCAAGAACCTGTTAAACTGCAGCGTCGTTTCTTTGCAAAGTAAAGTAATACAGTGTAAAATTGACATTTATGAAAGTTGTTCATGGAAGCCAGCTCTGGTTAATTTGGTTTATGCACTTAGAACATAAGATTCTAAGGAAATATCTTAGGCTAAAGCAACCTCACAATTTCTTGGGATAACCATGCCAATGTATAAACGTATCCTTATTGCCAAATAGTCCAGCTTGATATTCGCTCGTGATCATACGCTAATACAGTTGGCTTCTTGCACAGGTACAGGATTGACCCGCACTGGTTCTGCAGTCAGACAACTTGTTTATTCTCGCTCTGAAGTAAAATCAGTCTCATATTCTACCTACCTCAGAGTTACACAAATAGACTTAGGCTAACTTAAGCCCAAGATATACAGATCTGCCAGCTGTACTTGTCTGCATTTGTTGAGTTATTTAAGTCTTTAATTTTGTCTTGAGGCTTTCAATTCTTGGTGAATTTTTTTTTTCTGCAGGTAGTAACAGGTGCCTTAAATTTAGACTTAAGTTACTGAGTTGGAACTATTTTCTCTGATCTGCTATTTCTGCCATCATAAAAATATAATTTCTTATGTCACCTTGATCAATTGATTTCCCTCATTGATATTTATATCCTTCAAGAAGATGATTGTTCTTTGCCCCAGTTTATTTATTTATTCATTTTTCTCAAGATCTGTATCTTTATCTCTCTTAATAATCCTTAAAAAATCAGTAAGAGTTAGACTTACTGTCTAACTCTTGTTAGAAATTTAGAATCAATTTTTCCCTTCTGCAATTTTGATTTAGACTATCACGGCATAGCAAAGCAAGTGTTAGAAACGTGGCTTGCATTTAAGTAAATCTTCAAAGTTTTTAACACAAAAGCAGAAATAATTACAAATCTGTCATGCAGAAACTCGGCAAATACAAAGGTTTCAGTATTTAATCCCATGATCAGTATAGCCCTTAATTGATCAATGAAATGAAAATATATTGAGCATTTAGTCGTTGTCTTGACAACTTCAGAGTTTAAAAGTTAATTACACTTGGCTCTTTTTTGTCACTTCTCTACTTGAAAATAAATTCAATCTGATTGCTATCCTGAAGTCTGCAGCGATTACACAAGGGCTAAAATGCCTTCTATTGCTTTTATGTAACGGTTATGCTGCAAATGGTAGGTGGGTCTCCAGAATTCTTTGTTGTGCTTCTGCATTTGTATTGGCTGCTAAATCAGGGAAGTCTGATTACAAATGATAACTTCTACAAACTCAATGGGCTTTTTAGGCAGCTGGAGAGACTACAGTGTCTTGCTCCTATTTAGAAAATGCAGTTTTCCTTCTCTGCAGATACTGCATTTCCCTTCAGTCCTGAATGCAGCTTATCAGATTGCTAACAGATAGCTTGTCTTACCTTTTGTCGATACACTTCAGTGTAGTATAACCAGTAACAATTAGAATTGATTATTGTGCCTTGTAGGTTTTTATTTTACTGGGGAAAGATCAGTAAATCATGTGCAAACAGAAAGAAGACAAATATGAAGCTTTGGTGCATGTGGGTGACTGAGATGAGCCCTTTTAGGTCCATTTTCTCCACTGATTCTAAGGCAGTGCCCTGACTGCAGAGTGTGCAAAGGCATTTACTGTTGGATAACATTTATATTTTTAGTATATATCATATACTTATATACATTATATATAAATTATATTTTATATATAGTGAATATTACATATTTATTATAATATTGTAGATAATAAGTTCAAAAGAAGGATAATCACGTAGACGATGTAGAATTTTATTTTCTGTTTCTTAGGAATGGAAACAGTTTTATGGTGGAAGTGGAAAGAAGCAAGTTTTTTTTTTTTCTGCACTGTGAAATGTATGGCTGAATTGTATTTGAAACTTTATCTTTAAGTATTGTGTAGAATTCTTTATTTACAGAGCTGCCTTTAAAAAAAAAGGAACAAAAAACACGAACAAAGAAAATGAGAATATATTGTTATAAGCATGGAATTTTGGAACTGGAATTTAGTTTCTCAACAAATAGGCTGTATTAAAATTAACTGGAAAAATATTGGTCTCTAAAATGTTTTCCCTTAAGTAGGAGGAGGGCGTTTTTGATCTAAGCCAACATATGATGTTTTAGTGTTTCATTTAAAACTGTCCATATTTACTAATAAGAATAGCATAGTAAAGTTAACAGATGTAATAATGATGTTTAGCTTTCATGTTTTGTTTAATGTTTGCAAAATCATCTTCTGTATAGTTCCCAATGGTGCTTCTTTTACAGCACGTTCTGTAATCACATTACTGATCCAATGAACATCTATCTCTTGTTGTAATAAACTCTTTGTGTATAACCTCATTAATGCACTGAAATAGTGTCCCCGCAGGGTATTCCAGACAGTTTCATTGTAGCTCTAAAATTAGATGCCCTAACAACTCTAGCAGTGTGAAAACTGCCACTTCAGCTCAAATGATCACACATTTCTTGCCATGGTTGGCAATTCACGCACACACTGTAACTGGTCTTGAAATGAAGGCGCCTTTGACAATTGACTCCAAAAATATAGATGTGTAATAACAATAAGCTGCCTGTTTTACACCACATTAACCTTCAAATACATAGAGCAGGTACCACACAAAATTAAAGACAAATAGAATTTTATGTTATGAGTATGTTTACAGGAGATAATAACTTGGCCCTAAAAATTAAATGAAAAGTGATACAGAGTCTTCATTGCACAAAAAAATTTGCCTTGAGGCATTACTTTATTTTACAGATGCTAAGTGAGAAATAAATCTACACAGAGATAGAATGGCTACATAGAACTGTAGCTTTTCAGTATGCTATTTTAAGGTGCTGGCATTTCTTTTTCATTTTTTTTGAGTTATATTCTAGAAACGTAAATGGACACCAGCCCAGAATATTAACAACTGCATGGAGGAGGAGTGCGAACTCTTCTACTTTGTTGAAAGGCTGAATTCAGAATTCTCTCTAAGACTGATAAAAGCAAAACAAAATGAAAGACAACTAGAGCTGTTTTATGTTATTATGACACAGTAGGGTGTCAGTCTTTTCTTGAGGAGTTTGGACTTGAGTTTTCCGTGGATTTCTCTTTCACTGAAAGAACAAAAACAGAAATAGATACTGTCTTGCAAAAATATACATTCGTTTCAAAAACTTGAAAGATACATCTTCATATCAAATGTAATTGTTATGTTAGCTAATAATCAGAATATTGTTCCACCTGAGTGAGAATTGGACCATCCATCATCTTTTTTTTTTTTTTTTTTTGGTCTGGTGACATGATTCTAGCCTTTCTGTTCTTACTTGAAATTAGAAAGCATGTACCTGAAAGTATGGCTTTCACTTCTTGGTTTTCTATCTTCATATATATTTGCTTTCAGACATTGCTTTTATTTACACTGACATTTTTCTTACTGACTGGCAGCTAATGTTAAATTTTAGGATACCAACGTGGGCCCATCCAAATCACTATCTGGCACTAGTGATACAACATGATGGTTAGAGTTACAAGGAAAAATACTGGTAAAGATGTGTTCATATAGAGATATCTTTTGTTGAGATTTCCTTTTCCAACTCAACTATTGATGATTTCCACCCACTCCAGAGTAAATCCTTTCTTTCTCCTATCTTGTTTTCGCTTTCTTCTGCCAAATCCTTTACTGTTATCTTTTTACCCTACCGTTTTCCAGGATGATTGCAACTCAATCCTGAAACTCTGGATGACTCAAATGCCTCCTGCTGCTTTTCTCTTCTCTGTTGGGGAAGGGAATATCAGGGAAAATAAGTAAATCCATTGACCAGAGTTCAGCTCCTCCACACCTAAGCTGAAGTGCCCAAAATCCACTAACTGAAGCTGCTGAAGACAACTTCCTGGTGACAACCTGCTGTTTGAATTCCTTGGGAATAACTTTTGTGGGCTGAGGTTCCTTATATATAAGGTTCCTTATTCACTACTTTGTTTTTTTTTTTGAGTTAGCAAGCAAACAACATTTAAAAATTGATGTAGTTTAAATTTAAAATGAGGTTTTTAAGAAGGACAAGAGAGATAATATAAGCAGTTTATTTTCTCCTTGTAGTAACATTCTTTTTCGGTAAAGGAAATGCAAGTCAGGTCAAAGCCTCCAGTGAGATCAGTGGAATGGTTTTTTAACTTGATGCAAATGGAAGATACAAATGGATAGAGATATAAAGTTTGTTACTATTTGTATTTTTTCCTACTTTTTAGCTTAGCTATTTATTGTAATTAAGTTATTAGATAGTTCTGGATCTTGGAAAAGAGACAATCAAGTTATGTAGCTTTTAGACTGGAATGAAGAAAAATGTGTAGTTAAACCATGAAAGAAGAATTATCTCCTATAGTCCTCTCACTTACTTAGCATTAGATGAAATAAAATGTGATATGTCTCTAGGTTATGTATCCAGGGCTTATGTCTCGGTAAAGTCTGTTTTAAATGGCCAGTTTTATAAATCTGACAGAAAAAAGGAT
>JAVCKT010081764.1:0-14837 GCA_032273925.1 Rhynchotus rufescens
CTGACATTCCCGTTTCCCAAGTTCAGTTAATGGTACAACACTATGGAACCATAAGGAACATGAGTGCAGCTCCAAAGAGATTTGCAAGACAGACCAATGGAACTGTGTTGGGTGTTGTTTGCCCTTTTCTCTCAGTAAACTGAGTTTTGACACTAATCAAGAAGGCAAAGAAATTAGTTTTATGGAATTTCTGAAAGCATCCAAGAAAAAAAAAAATGAGGAAGTTAGCACAGACCTGAACATCGTTACAGGAATGGCTCAAATGGGCCATGCATCCTGACTCTGCTGCAATGCAGTAACAGATCAGGGCCCTCTGTCCCAACACATTAAAGGAGAGTCAGACTATGCTCAAACACCAAGCTATCGTCTTCAGAAGTATCTGAGAATGAGATTTTGAGAAAAAGGTCGAAATAAATCCATATTCTTTGCCTTCCTTCACTGCAGTTTGACATTCTTCAGATCATTGCCTAATGCCAGTTGTCCAAACTTTGGTTATTACTAAATTGGATGATTTCATGGCCATAGTTCAGTCATCACCAGGTGTTAAGTGTTATCAAAAACAACATCACTTGGTCTGATAACTACTGACTATTGGCATGTCATTTATCAAATTATCACCAACGGAAGCTATTCAAAGCAATGCATGCGAGAAGAACTGGTCTGGATGCCACAGCTGCAGGCTGCTCTCATCTTCTACCTATTCTACTAAAATACAACCTAAATTCTGCACAGTCACAGAGGTTGCCAGAAAGGCAACCTACTTGGATTCTGCTTCAGCTTTAAGGTAGCATTTCAAGAGTCAGATATATCCAGCTACCTGCAGGATTTCAATGTTTCATTAAATCAGTGAACATTGAACTTCTCACACAAGTAGACACAGAAGACAAATATATTCTTGAGATAAAACCATTCTAATAAATATGGAGATGATGGATTTATCTTTGCTTGCCCTTTGATAGTCTCACATTGGGAAATACAGTGGCAACTCCAAATAAGACCTAAAAAATAGCAGAAATTCTTTCAGCTAAAAGTCAAGATGTTTACCCAATCTGAGCTAACAGAGGGCATACAAACACCAACACTTTATGAGGGTGATGCCACATCCACAGGTCTGTGGTTAGGTCTGTGACTTATAAAACATTTCTGTGACGGTGCACATCAGTTAGGAAAAAAAGGGACAGAAGTCAGTGCCCATTCTTCTACCCATCTACAAGATCAAAACCAAAAAAAGAGGAAAAAAATGATTTGAAAATAGAAGCTACAAATGGTGAAGACTGCTTGGATTCTCAGTCTGCTGGGATCCCGGCAGATAAAGTTGCTTCAGAGTCTAAATAAGCTGTATATGGACTAAAGAGTCATCAGGGAATACTACACAAACGAAAGGTCAGTGCAGGGATCTAAACTTCAAAGGGTGCAAGACTCTTGATATTTCAGGACTTTTTGGAACCAAAGGCTCACTGAACACACTAATGTTACAAGAGACATCCAGCTCAAAGGCAGGCACACAATCCCCTCTGAGTTACGTTTGCATTTGTGCCCTTGGCCTGGAGTGCTAAATTACCTTTTGGCTTGTGAGATCCTTTTTTAACTTTTCCAGCTCTTCTTGCTGGCTTTGATATTTCAGCTGCAGTTCCGAGACCAGCTTGTTGCCGTTGCCAGAACACCACTCAGTGGGGGAAGCGTCGCTGCTGCTGCGGTTCTTGCTCGATCCGATCATGTCCTTCAGCGGGCGTCTCGCTTTGTGGGGAACGCGGCCAAAATCAAACGGAAAAGCTGAACTAGTCAGGCCTGCGTAAAACAATTTCTTCTAGTTCAACTCCCTTAAGCAAAAGGCATTTCAGTACGTTCAATCTTTAAAAATATGCTCATTAAAGTCAGACTCTTTGAAGTATTTAAATAACCTAGGACAATAGTATCAAACATTGTTTATATTGCCAAAATGCTTCCTTTTATGGAGAGTGTAGCTCAAATTAAAGTCCCATGCCTCTGCCCCCCACGCCTCCGCAAAAGATTTACTTCATAAGTGAATTTTTATGAAATAGAAAGCTGATGATTAGACCACAGATTTACTTTTCACGACAAAATGTAAGGCACTGTGGCAAAGCATCTTTGCCAGGTAGAAACCTTCAAGTAATTCACTGTTAACTCAGTAGCTGTTATGGCAAATAACCTGGTATCACAGCATTCTGGTCTCTTACGGTGCATTCCAAGCAATGTTTACCTCCATTTATACAATACACGCATGCTTGCAAGTGTGAGAGCAATTCTATTTCAGTCATTGGTTCTGAATAAAGGAATAATCAAGAGCCTAAAGTTTTCCCCTCACCCTGCAACTTCACAAGAGACAAAAATGAAGAAGTTGACATGCTTGGGGAACCTGCAACAACAGCTAAGAAGAGGTCTTGCATATCCTATTCCATCTGACTAGCTGGGCACTCTCAAACACATAGGGAAATAATTAAAAAAAAGGAATGTGGATCTGGATTTAGTTTATGAAGAGAGGATACATTTATTTCCTGGATATATATACATACATATATATATATATATATATATATATATATCTCACAGTGCTGTATGATAAAGCAGGAAAGCAGGAAAGGCTTAAAAGGCTCCCCTCCCCTTCCCCTTACTTCTACCTTTACTCCCTTCTGCCAGGTGCTTCCTCTTTTCTTCTAGGACCATCGAGTCCTCCAAGTCTTTTGGGGTTGGATCCAGCAATTCCCACTCCTCGCTAGTGTAAAATATGCTCTTGCGGTTCTCGTTATTTCCTTTTCTTAGCGAGGACATGGAGTTTCTGTGAAAAACACAGCAGTCAAAAGAGCAATAATTGACGTTTTGCAACCATTTTATCACACAGATTTCAAGACAACCACTGCAGTCAAAAAAGCTCAAACCAAAAATAAGTTCTCACACGCACACACACACACACAAAGCCAATAGCATAAAAGCTCTCAAAGAAAATTAAAGCACGTTTTTATCTTGTAGCACCTGCCATCAACTGTCCTGTGTTTCAAGAGGCAGCAGAATATTTGGCTCTAACATGATCTTAGTATCTAGGAGACCTCTCTGGTCTTTCATTCTCTGAAATATCATTCATATCATTCTCTGTTCTATCTTCGTTTTGGCAGGGGTAAAGAAAACAATAGGCTCAGAAGCAACGTCTGCTTCTTGACTAGTTATTTCAGCTTAGAATTTCAGGGTAAGTGCCAAGCATTAACCAGAACAGTACGCAGCCAGCACTGCCCCTGTGTTACAGTGTCACATCCCGGATTAATATCAAACAGGGACCATCCAAGAGACCTGCTGTAGTTGCCCAGCTCAAGACAGACTCCTTAGCAGTTTCCTTCTTAAAGTGGGATGCTGCCCATTAGCTGCAAGAAAGTTTGAGAGGCAACCTCTATATTCCCATCAAATAGCTTTCTAGGAGGAAAATACAAGAAAATGTGTATTTAATAAGCAGGCTCAGGCTCTCCCACCTAACCTGCCCCAAAGCCATGCGAGCAGAAAGTTCAAGTCCACACTTCAGGTATGAGCCAAAACACGTGAGCAGCGACTTACAGCACTGAGCCACACTGCTGCTTAGATGGAGAAGATGCCACCACAGACACCTATGAATCAATTTACATTTCAGATGTACAGTTAGAAGGAAAGCAGTTGAGAATCTCAACTTTTTCCTCCAGAGTCTTTATAGCTGGAGTCCCACTGCAACCCTATACAGGAGGCAGCCCCTGCAACTCCTGCACAAGCCTTCAAAGACCCAACCCAGCTTCCATCAAAACCAGCTATAGGCCAATTACTGCACAGTGCAAGTTCCTACGGCTACTCTGCTTACTAATAAGCATAACTTTAAAAAAAATCACCCTAAAGTTTGTTAATAAAATTACGTCAACAATCAACCTGCAAACTTGACAGAGACCAAATCATACAGTATATTTAACCTTCCAGCTTGATTTGGTAAGCAAGACCACAGTTTCTGAGGTGGGCAAAAAGCCTTGCTCACCGATGGGATCTCTCGCTCGGAGCACCAAACCAAAGCGGATGACAGGAATGTTTTCCAAGGCACCCAACACTCCTGTCATCTGGCACCTCTGCAGCTACTCTGAGCAGCAGCCCATCTCTTACCACATCATCTTGCAAACATCTGCCCTTGAATAACCTCAATCTAAGACCTCTGAGCACCACCTTTTAAAAATATCGTATCATTTTAAAGCTTGAAAAATCAGAAAAACAAGTCAAATGAACAGTAGAAAACATTTTCCCCAGAACTGGGAAACTGTGCTGATAGGCACACACCATCTCAGCTCACACTGAATTCTGCAGGTCTCTTGCACTGACGTGGCAGGGCTTAACTGCTTGCCATTAGAACTAAGCAGTTGATTTTTTAAAAAAACAAAAAAAACATATATTTCCCTAAATACAATATGCCAAATATAATTGGACAAACTATGCGAAACCTCAACACATGATCTACTGACCATCTTTCACATTCCTTTGTTTTTAAGTCTTACTGTGTGATTGTGCAACGTAAAGGTTATTCTAGTTCAACGTGGTTCAAAGTCTGTGTTCTGCATAAATGGAAGACCCGAGGAGCTGACAAAACCAAGAGGAAAAACACAGGCTTAGAAGTCTGTATATGCCAATTAGCTTGAAAATAGATGAAAAATGAAAAAGCATGTTTCAGCTTTTGCTACAAATATATAAACATCTATTCCTCATTTCCTTCCAGTTATTAGTTCACCGCTATTACTCGGGATGCAAATGCAGCTGTTATAGCAACAACCTCTTCTCTGGTTTGTCTTCTGCGTTAAGATAGAATCATTTCGTGCTTTGTCCACAAGTGCTCTATTCAACCTAAAAATGGCCTAGAGATAATTAAGCAAAGCTGTGTCATGAGAAAGGTTGGTGCCCGAAAGCCCCTTGCATGGTTAGTGAATAGCTGTGCTTACTGGTTGGGCATCATCCAGCCCAGATTGAATAAGACTCTATGGACTGAAAAAAAAAAGGCACGTAATTATGATTATCTTTAATATTCACACAAAAGAAGTCCAAATTAAGGTTATAAATGCTCTACCCTTCGCTGAGTAGCGGAGGGAAACAATCAGGAGGGAAATCTGTTCCCATCATAACTGTGCTGAAGAAAATTCATCTTTCTAGCAAAGACAGCCTGGCCACTTACGACTCAAGAACTGCTGCAGACTCAAGTCTTCAGACAAGTTTCTCTCACTTGGTAGAGGAATTAAGTGCTCTTACCCTGCTAGCTCACAGCAGGCAGAGCCAACACCATTGCACAGCTTTCAGAGACAGGTCCCTGCAAGGTCTGTGCTAATGGTAACAAAGCTCATGGGGGCTTCAAGCATTTTATCAGCAGATAACTTCTGAGAAGGGCAGGCTCATCCCACTGACAGAAAACATGGCCAGAGACAGTGCCTCCCTCTCCAAGTTTTAGCTGCTGGTCAGGAAACCTTCTCCAAAGTGGCTTTAAAAAGGTCCAAAAGGTCAAGTTTGCACAAAAGAGGCAATTCTGCCACAGCACCCCACTGCCATTAGCCTACATGCAGCAATGGCTGCTTTAAATCTCAGCACACAGGGGCACTACGTCCAGTGTTTTTAAAAATCTGTTACTAGGCACTACAAATCTTATTTTTTCCATGAAAATGTCGGAATGAGTGAAGCACTGCAGCTGAATAACTCCAAGAGCAGCAGATGGGGAGAGGGAGGCATTCACCCTGAAAGAGCTTTTTTTGCATGAAACTTCTCTCATATTTATTCCCAGAGACCTGCAAGGTCTGCAGGCCACCAGAGCCAGAGCATTGCAGACAAAGTCCAGCTCCTGGACACTGCAGCACAGCACGAGCTGCCAGCACCACCATCGAGAACATCCATCCTCCTTTCAACAAAAGGGCTCCCCACTGTTAGTCACTCTGTTGAGTCACAGAGAAACATGAAGACCAGGCAATGCTAAGCTCTTACCCTTACACTCCCCTTGCACCTAGACTTCCCAAAAGCAATCAGCTGCAGCTGAGAAATGACCAAAAGCAAGAGGAAAGATGACCTGGGGTACACTTGAAAGAGCACCTTTAGCTTTCTAGAACTCTCTCTAAAGAAATGATTTAATGAAGCCTTCCTTGTCTGATGAAGAAATTTAAGTTTCACCAAAAGCAAAGCAACTATGTAAAACCAGGAAGACATTTGAGGCTACCAACTGAAACAGGACATGTAGTAATAGGACTCTGATGTTTCTTAATCCAACCATAAGCAATGCCTTTTCCAAAACTTAAATGGCACTCTACAGCTGTCAAAGAAAAGTGGTCAAAACAAAACACAGAAAATCCTAGCACCTTGTGACCTCTCAGAGCTGCGCTTCACAGGAAAGCTTTAAAAGGAATCTGTTTAACTCAGCACTGCTGGTGGAACTGAACAATATTTTATTGGCAGCTCAAGGGGGATGTGGTTGAGTTACCAAAGCCACAGCTCTGCTTTGTGAACTGTTCTGTAATAGCACTGTAATACCCTCAGAGTAGAAGCGGAAGATCCATCAGTGTGGAGAAAGCACTGTAAAAAACGAATGCTTTTAAAAAGCATGGTAGCAGGAGAGCTGAAAAGCAGCAGAACTGCTTCTGTAAAGCAATTAGTGTTAGGAGTAAAGTCATTAAGAGTGCGGGTTTGGATGTGGTTTCAGTGTTGTTCGGGAAGGGTCTGCCACATCTTGGCTTAGGAATTCAAAACTGCACTAACCTCAAATTGGTTCTGGGTATTTTTTTTTAAAGAAAGAACGATTTGCAGAGTTTCAATCCCTACCACTAAAAATACTTCATAAGCATGAACAGTTAAGCACTAAATGCCACTTCCCTGCTGGAGCACCAGCAGTCAGCAGCCCTAGTGCTCATGGAAGGACACCAAGCAGCACTGCCTGGATCGGGCAGATCCTGGGGCTCCTGCCTCTGGTTCCAAGGGCAGAGCCATTACTATAGGATCTCACTCTCCTTAGCTAACAACTGTGCTCAGCTCTGCCCTTCGCACGAGCAACTACAGCAAAGAAACAACTTATTTGGGGACACAGCACAACGTATTCCACCCCATCACACCCAGTTCTTGCCAAAAGCTACCCCATACCCTGGGTCTTCATGAGGCAGCAGCCCCCAGGGCCCCCAACTTACTTGATCTCAGTGCTCCACTGCTTCAGGGAGAAGTTGATGGCGCTGGGCTGCACAGGAGCGGGCTGGGAGGCAGCCTGCTCCCCCACCAGCTCTGTAGGGGAGGTCTCCACAGCTAGGATATTTCTGGCTCTTTCTGCCGAAGCATTTTGACTTAGGATACTCAGCTCTATAAATAAACAGATAAATACAAGAGTCAGAGAAAAAGAAAAAAAACACTCAAAACTATCATGGTATAAAACAGTAACATAAGGCAAAGTTTTACTTTAGAAATAGCTGTATAAATTTCTATTACTACTAAGTCATCAATGATTATATTAAGGTTTTACTTTGAGTTACATCATAACTTTAAAAACAAAAAAAACCCCACAATGTTTTATAAAAGAGCAAAGTACCTTCCTTGACACGTTACTATTGCCCTGTTCTTCTGACACCAGGTCTCAAGCCACAGCTCACAAACCATTAAGGCGGCAATTTGCAATTTCAATTAGCTAATGCTTGCTCATCAAGGTTAAGTGGCTAAAAAGCCACATAACTTAATGTGAATTAATTGTGTTAATCCACAAAAGCCCTTGTAAAACCAGCTCACGTCTGCCCAAGCCGAGCCCAGAGCAGTGGCACAGAAACGCTGCTAACCCTGCTGGCAGGCTGGGCTTTGTCCTGCCAGTCACTTGGCCACTTCTGCTGCAAGTCAGTGAGCTCACATCTTAAGTGGGAAATACAGCCTGAAAAAGCACGTCTGCCTTCCTGTGCTGCCAAAGCAGGGGCACGTTGCAAGGCAGAGAACTGGAGCGAGGAATTAATCCAAATATTTCTCTTTCCTTTGTTTTGAGTGTGATGAATTCCTCATGAGGGCTGCTTGATCTAGGCCAAGGGTTTGTGCCAGGGTGCAGTGCAAGGCAGCGCTAACGGCAAGGAGAGCTCTGACCTCCTTGCATCAAGCCTCAACCTGCACTGTGGCAAAGGAGCCGTCTCTGCCATACGGAATGAGCAAACACCAGGCATATATAATTAATATGGAAATAACTCTTTTATTCTCAGGAATTAAGTTTTCAGAAGAAAATACCAACCAAGAAGTCCCATACACAGGACAGTTTCTTTATCAGCGACTAATGTAAAATTTGTACAGGGTAGGAGGAAGGTCTTACCCCGGTAACGTTTTGCCTTTAAGTGAATATTATGATTAAAGACATATGGTAACTCAAACTCTAATTAAGTAGTATCTCACTTGTGCCAAAATCCATAATGGCATTTGCAAAATGACCCATTAACAAGTGTTATAGACTCTTCTACTAAGAAAGCAGTTCAAAAGAGAACGATTCCTGCGTGAGCTCAGCATTAGGAAGCCTGATGCCAAACTCACTGCCGCGAGGTCATCCCTGCCTGGCACCCACTCCCAGTGAAGCATCTAAACCCCTTCCACCCGACGAGCCCGTGACGGTGGCCCAGCAAACACCATCTGCAGCATCTGAAACCACTAGCACACAAGCACACTGAAGGGGACAGGTAACCAGCAGTTGTTTTTCCCCCAAAGAGCAGTATTTAAGACAACAAACTTCACGTATCATCGAGATGAGATTTTTACCTCTCTATTCAGTCCTCTTTGGGGCCTTATTGCTGAGCATTTTTACACCCTTTTTTGCCTGAATGTGGTAAAGCACATGGACTATGTAATAACAATGAGCACAGTTGCTAATGTGGCCAAAAAACAGTTCAGGTTTTTATACTTATTTTGAAAACAAACTTGTTATAAATGCATCATGTACCAATTTTTATTAACGCAAATTAGAAATTAATAAATAGCATAATTAGGAGTTGGCATCAGAAAGAGCTACTAAAAATCAATGCCAAAAAAAAAAATCATGTTGCAAAATGAATTTACTTGACTTCTATAGTAGTAATGCAGCTCCACTATAAACCCAACATAGTTATATCAACTTTTCTCCCACAAGCAACTTTGTAGAATATTCCGAAGTACTTTATTTTTTGATTTGAATATTCTAAAGAACTCTTACAAAAATGCTTCCCTGTCAAGCCTGAACCACACAGAGCAGTACCTTTTTGTTCCTTTTTACCCTCTTTCAAGTTACTCCAGATTTCTGAACTAAACTGTATTGAGATGATTTTTTATTTTATATAAGATAAGCAAAGACTGGAATGGGAAGGGGGCAGAACAGGCACCACTATAGTGTGCAGTTTTGTTTCTGGGCCAAAGATAGAATACTTCCTCATTTAGAAGGCTACTGACAGTATTTGTACTTAAGCACTAGCAAAAGAAAATAATTTCTACGTTCTAGGATAAAGGACACCATCAACTGCACTGGTAGACAGGTAGCCCTCAACATGGAGGCAGAGCCTTTAAGAATTCCCCAAATCCTTATGAAAATTAAGGGTACTTCTCATTTTCCACAAAAAGACTGAACTTTGTGAAGCCATTTGTGTTCTGTCTCCTAAAACAAGGTCATGCAGAAAGTTTCAAGTTTAAACGCCACGTGTCCACGAACAAGCCTAAGCCCCTCAATTTCCTCGACGCTCCTTGCATTAGATTTAATAAATAATCCAGCCAAGTAATACTCTGGTTTGGCTTGTGATACAGCAGAAAGTCGCCCAATACCTAAAAGAAATATCATTATCAAGCCACCTAAACTGACTGGATTCTTTCACCTAACTCCCAAATCTGATGCAGAGAGTAGCAAACTCCACAGCTTTCCACAAACTTTAATGACAGCAGCTGAGTTTTACCTGAAACATGGAAAGCAGAAATGAGGTACAGACAGATTTGGGGCACAGTTCCACTTTATAGCTGATGTAGTCCAACAGCCTGTTTCCAAAAGCCAGTTATCCTGTCTACTCCTTTATTTCCCCTCCCGTTATTTAGCTGTTAAGCCATATCCCCTCTCCTCCACCAGCTCTGGCAATGATTTCATTGCACAATGAACATATTCCACTCAAAACACAGCAGAAAAAAAAAATAAGACACAGGCTCCATTTTGGCCAAACTGAGAACTGAGCTAATGCAGCGCAGAGTCACCGCAAAGGAGCAGAGGGAGAGGGGGAAACGTGTGGCAGGTGAAGACCAGATCCCTTGTGCTAACCCTGACATGTACCCAGCCCCACATTAAACCACTTTAGGACCTTTTATTAGCTAAAAGTAACCGGGAAGGACTGTGGAGGGAGACTCGGGCTCGCTTTGCTCCCTGCCTTCAGGATGTCGAGAGGAGGGACAGAGCTGGGGGCTGCTCTGAGCACAGACTGAGCCCTGCTAAGGCAGCAGCTCTGGAGGCGGCCGAGGCTGAGCAGGCTGCTCTCAAACAGACTCCATAAATCGGATTAGCAAACGTGGCTGCAGCCCGGGAGCTGAACAGGGATGAGAAACAGCCTCAGTTTCTGTCCTCGCGGTGTGAGCAGGCTGAAATCAACAAAACCAAGTCTTTTCAGGTAATATGCCTGACCTCAAGACTCCATTTAAACCCAAGGGATCTTTCCTAACACGTTTAACTTGGCACAGAAGGGATTACTTATTCAGTCTTATTTATGGATAACAGAGATAAGTAACCAATGCATTTCTGTAGTGATCCAGGAATAAAACAATATAGAAGGGCCTGAGCAGTGTGGTCAAAAAGCAGTTTAACTTTATATAACAAATTGCTACCTTTTTATAATTCTGACAACAGGTTAAAACTACATTTGGCTTGGCTGAGGATACTATGGAGGTTAAATTCCACATGTGTAGTCTCAGCGTAAGTTGCCTTCTACTTAATAGAGGCAGAGAATGTACATCAGAGACCCACAAACTACACCACACTTGTTTCAAGAACGAACTATATTTTCATTCAGAATATGAGATTCCCATCAGATGAATTCCAAGAAAGCTCACAGTAAACACTGGAATTTACATTCCAGGAAGCCTCCTGGAATACTGAACTCTCAAGATATTGTAAAAACTAAAAGACAATTCACCTCATGTATATTTTGCCCCTTTTAAATCTATTGCTAAAACCACTTCATTTTCAATAGCTGCTTTACAGCTATTTCAAAACAGTATGAAACAAGGAACACTTCCTAGGACTATCATGTTCCCTACTGGTACTGCCTTGTACTGATAAACCGATACTGGTAGAAACTCCTGCTCTGTCTTTACTCCACGCTTCCACGTACCCGGGCTGTCTTTGGCAACAAGACCTTTGGACAAGTCGCTCGGCGTTGGGGACGTTCGGCTGTCCCTTTTGGCCGCGTCGAGGTTGTTGCAATATTCCCACCTCTTCTGCTGCAGCTCCTGAAGCCAGTAGGTCATGTCCTGACGGGTCGCAGCCTGCAACACAGAGAAGCAGAGCACTGAAGACATCGTCACACCTGCCTGCAGACACGCATAGCGAGGTCAAGTGCGCGAGGAGAACACCTCTCAGGCCACCTTTGCTGACCTGCTATTACAACAAACTAAAATTAACATACTTTAAAAGAAATAACCATGATCTACTAGATGTATGCAGTACACATTCCTGATTTTCTTATCAAATCCATTTTACATTAAAGTGTCACATGCATTTCTTTCTCCAGTTTTACACTCACCAAAAGTAATAATAGCATCTTATATTTCTATGAAACATTGCTGGTTACATATCCATATTAAAAAAAAATTCCTTATTCAGCTTGCTTAGCTAGTAGCAAAAATTAGGAAATGAATATTGCATTGTAACATATGTGCCTTCATGATTACCATCTGCAGACTGTTTTACCTTGATTTCGTGACCCAACTAACTTCCACAGGAAGGAGGTTTTTAAAACAGCAACAAAAAATATTTATCTAAACCCTGTAGATAAAAATATTTATCTACAACCATCGACAACAGTCAATGTGAACGGGTGGTAGGCAAGCAAGAGCTTGAACTCATCTTACAGCTGTGATTCTGCCTGAAATTTACAGAGTAATTTCATAGGACATCAACCAACAACCCTGAATCCCCAGCGAGCGGCTAGCGGCGGCAGCTGACACTGCTGCACACGCTGGATTCCAACGCGCATCCTGAGTAGCCGGTCGGGAAGCAAGAGGGATCACTGCACCCCACAAGCTGGCAGGCTGAGCAATAACCACAACCACCACTCACGGGAAGGCAGCAAGGATGGGATGTATCCAGCGGCAGAGGCCCCGTGTCCATCAAGCGCCCGCTCGGAGCGCGGCGGAGACTCGGAGGCACTCGTGGCTCCCTGCCCGGCAGCAGCCACAACGCGATCGTGGCCAAGTCACGCTGACTCACAACAGCTCCTAATTAATGTCTGCCCACGACTGGCGCAACCTGAGGAGCCTTTTCCAAAGCTTGGCCCGTTATCCTCTCCCAAACGCTCTTAAAAAGTTAAGAGAGCTGGGGTTTGGTTTTAAACTCCCAAAGAATTTGCTATCTGCTGAGCAGCATATACACACCCTCAGCTTAAATGACATCACTGCTGCAAACTGGGCCAGCCAGCATGATTATGGCCCTGCAATATAAAACAGAGCAATGTTTTAAGTCTGTATGTTTTAAGTCACCTTCCCAAAGTGTCACTTCCCCCTGCCACATGCATTATTTTGTCTTTCTTCCCTTTCCTTGGAGATTTCCACTCCCCAAAATTGCACTTTCTGGCATTTTTCCAACCTGACCGATAACGCAGAAAGGTTTTCCCTCAAGCAGCCCTGCAGTCTCTCCCACCCCAAACTCCCCATTGCTCTGACACATAAGGGGACGTATCACAGTATCTACCACCTACAGAGAGCGTTTCTTCGGTTCAGAAGCAACCAATCTGCACGACTCTCCAAAATAAGCATCATTTTAAGAAAAAATAAATGAGAAATGACCTTTTCCTTCACTTATATATTCATTCTGCTAATTCTTTTCTCCTTAAATGGCAGGTTTCCCTGTACAAACACGAACAAGTGTTCACTTGACACTGTTAACAGCATTCTGTGTGAAAGCAAGTATTTGCAGCATCAGGCCCTATCCACACAGTCAGATTTCCACAATCTGCCCATAATTCATGGCATGTTTTTCCTGCCTCTTTGCTAAAATGCTGGTATCAGCTATATAAAAAACAGGCTAAGAAAAAAGCTTTTACATTTACTCAGCTTCTTCTAATGTGCTCTAACAGTTGCAAACACACAGGAAGACTACAATCATGCAGTTGTCATGCTGCTTATCTGTATTTCTTAACTGTGAAAGACTTGCTTTATCGGCTGTAAAAGCTACAGCAGATTTTCCCCTGCAAGATTGCCATCAAACTGAGGAAATGAATCCCCAGGATATCAGAACATCTTCAGTTCTCATTAAACAACAGATACTGAGCTACCCAGATGATGAAATCATTGCCTTGACAAAAAACTGAAGCATTATGAAGAAATAATGCATTCCTGAACAGCACCATCATTTCAATGTGGAATTCCAGTCGCTTATTTCTTCTTGCTCTTCTCCACTTATAATACTGAATGGGAAAGACCAGATCATGAGGGCTGGAAAATCTGACGAGCAGCAAATTGAGGAATACAAGGCACATGAGCTGGAGGGTAAAGGCTACATTTGACTTGACTCTCTTCCTCATGCTCTGTGTGTAATGTTTTCTTCATGGATTAACTCTCATTTGACTCCAATGGTGGCTGAAATGCACTTTATTATTCCTAATGACTTGAATTTACTCATACTTATACTTACTCTTACTGTTTAAAGATAATTCCATAGGGCTCAACCAAGGCGTTGGGCTGTTCAACACTGAGGAAACCAGATTTTTTACAGGCAGTCGCACAGCTGCTGTAGGACAAGCACAATAACCGAGGAAGAGGACAGCATCACCAGAGGATGTCCAGTTGTTTTCTTTTCCTCTGATCGTTACTTAACTGGCACCTTGCCCCAGTTCCCATAAAGGATACAGGAACAGAGCTGCAGTCACGCTGACAGCATAGGAAGGAACAAAGGGTAAAGACACAGCTAAAAGCGACCACGAGGGAGGCAGAGGGGAAGCGCAGGAGAGCTCCGTGGTTCCCAACGGCTCCATCCCGGGGGAGGCCACCAGGAGCGGCGCACGGACCCGCTCGCCCGCCGCACAGGCGGGAAACACCGCTACAACCCTCAGCACATGGGAAAACCTGCTGGGAAAACCCAACCCCACGGTGCTCGCCGTGCGCTTTTCCCAGAGATTTTCCATGGGGAATCACTAGACACCAATTGAAAAAGGAAATAAAAAAGAAAAAAATCAGGACGTGCAGCAGTTGCACCCAGGCTGTAATTTTAGCTTCTCTAAACGAAGCGCTCGGGGTCTAAACGCTGCTACAGCAAAAGCAATGCAAGTTCGGCTCCCTGCTAAGGTAACATAAACAGATAAATAAATAAAAGACAAGCACAGTTAAAAGTTTCCCATCCGGGTACCTGGCTCCCTCCCCGCGAGGCCCGTTACGACCGTTGGCGCCAACGTCTGCAGTGCAGCCAGGCCCGACCCCGCGCGCCCCGGCCTACCTTGAGCACGGCCACGGCGCCGCCCGGGCTGTGCACCTCGAAGGCGGCGGCCTCGTCGCCCGCGGCGGCGGCGGCGGCCTCGGGCTGGTGGTAGCTGAAGCAGGCGGCGGCGATGTCCAGGTGCCCCAGCGGCAGCGCCTCCTGCGGCCCCTTGAAGTAGTAGAGGTAGCAGCGGCGCGGGTCGAACACGAACCAGCGGCTGCGG
>JAVCKT010081774.1:0-14835 GCA_032273925.1 Rhynchotus rufescens
CATGAAGAAGAGTGTCAGCAGGCTTGGCAGAAGTTGCAGAAGATTACTTTTTTACTTCTAGGAACAGACTATTCAGAGCAGAGAGCAAAACTAGCCCATTTTCCTTCATGATAGCCATCAGTATTTGGGCAATGGGGACACAGAGAATGACAGGAAAGAATTCTTAAGCCCAAGATTGCCTCATACAGAGTCATCCTCCTTCCCCAAACCTGACCCTCCTGTACCAGCTGGATTGAAAAGCTAGTTAAGTTTCTTCCCAAAGGTAAATTTTCATATGTAGCTTTAGTGCCGGAGCACATGGAACAAGAACCAGCTAATTTACTATTTCCCTGAAGAACCTGTACACATTGCTACCCTGACATAAAGGAGTTAAGCTCCTTTGTAGAATAGACAACTAAAACACTGGGAACTATGACTCAAAACACACGCCAGCTGCAGAGACTTGAACTACGTGGGAGGAGGACTCTGCTGGAGGATGTGTTTTGTAGGATAAACTGCCAGTGTGGAGGCAGGGTAGAAACAGCAGAAACACCGGGGAATTTGACAGTCAAGGCAAGCAGTAAGTCAGAGGAATATTGCAATACGACCTGAGAAAACCCTAGGAAGAGAATTTGTAGGGATAGTGTTGTCAAGCTTGGAGCTGTTGGAGTCCTACAGCACATCAGGGAAAGACGCTATTTCCATAATCTGCACACAAACAGGACTTGACTACAGAGACATCTGGTTGCATCATATCTCTTCTTGGCACAGGCAGCCTACTGGGCAGTGGCCTCAAGTCTGGTCCTGACTGCAGAAGCAATTAATCTTTGCAGCAGACAGGCATCTCTGCAGCAAGTGATTCCTTTAACCTGAATGGTCCCCACATGCGTGGGTTGCCCCTGACCTGCTCTCCACTTGCTTGTCACTAGCCCTTGCTGGAAATGATTGCCGTCTTCCTGTCACCTCCAAAGTGTCCTACCAAACTGCTGGTATGACTGTTCAGGCAATTGCCTCATAGCCCAGATGAGCTCAGCCTAGAAAAGACCTAGTATTTATGACACTTATGTCTTCCCAGTATGTTTTGATTGAAGCAGGGAGCATATGTAGGAACAGTTATTCTAGTAGTCCAGTATTCCAGATTCAGCAGCCTCCAGCAAAGGGACAATGATAAGCAGCTAGGAGCAAGCTGGGGCTGGCAATGTCTTCTTTTGGCTTCGCTGCAGACTGAACAGGATGTCTGACTCTAGTCTGAAATTCAGTATGAGACACTCAGGTCAAGAAGGTTAATTATCTTTGGAGGGACTTGTATTTTTATTTTGATGCCCATGTGCAAATGTTTAAGGATTAGGAATGGTGGATTACTCTCTCTTACTTGTTGTTTTAGAAACAAGTGTCTCTTAATCATTTATCAATGACATTCAAAAATAAACATCATTGCTCTTTATTAAGAAGATCAATAAGAAATTCTAGAGAATCTTTTTTTTTTCTCTAGACTAACTTTCAGATTGCTGAATGTCAAGCGCAAGCTACATCTTTTGAAAAGCAATAATAAATGGTTGTGTGCCTCTCACCAAATACTGCTATATTATAGCAGTCTGTAAATACCAATGACTGTCACTGGTAGGAAGACAAAGAGTCATGCTTGCAAAACTCACCTTGTTTGACATCTGTCAAATTACTATGACACAGAACAGGACACAGCTGGGTCACATCTGCTGCTTCTCCACCCCAAGCTGCTGCCTGGATGTCTTGCAGCTCACATTGCCTTCCTAAAGTAAATACCTATACAAACCACTGGGAGAAGTGAATCCTTTCAGTGATTGCATTGCTTCATTGCTCACTAGACACAGGGAGAAATTACCATCTGGCTAAAAAGCTCTGAGTCTTTGAGAAAGATGCACCTGCACCAAAATGCTTGGGATGGAAGGATTGTTATTCTTGAAAAAGTAAGTGCTGGGTAAATCTGCTATGAGCTTTGGCCTCCCCTTTCACTAAAGTTTGTCATCTCTGGTAGCCTATGCAGCACACAGCCCCACTGCACCATCCAAGAGTGTCTTCATTCTTTGCAGCTGACAAGAAAGGAATGGCCTTTCCACACTATTATTACACTATCTGTGTCACAGGCCAGGCTCAGTATCAGAGATTGTCCATGTTTTCTTCCAGTGGATACAGTGAAGGCAATTGGCTCTCCCCAACTCTTCAGGTTGATTGCGTCATCTTTTGGTTCAGTGACCAGAATGCTATTCTGTCACATTGCCCTTCCTGATGTTAAGTGCATATATTTCCCTCTGCGTACTCCATGTACTCCTTTCATGGCCCTTCCTTCATCATTACATGGTGCTTAGGCTGCAATAACTCTGAGGGTGCCTCTGTGCAGCTGGAATTAATCTTTCAGTGGGACTGCGAACTGAAGGAGGAGAATAGAAAACTTAGGCAAACAGTGCTGCAAAGTTTGGGGTTGGGGAGACAGTCTGACAGCCTTAAGAGCAGCCAGGACAGGTATGTGACTTTTGAACATGTTTCTTCCAGTTGTGTCTGAACCCTTTTTTGCAATCAAGTTTTCAAACTTTTTTGGACAGTCATGAGAGACAAAACTCTTCGGTTTGAAAAGAAAAAAAAAAAAAAAGAGGTAGAGAACAAGACAGAGATTTTTACCAAATTACATAACTCCTCAAGGTGGGGTCTTAGAAACATATTTATATGTAACGAAAAATAGGAGTAATGGGAACACTGATTATGAAGTTTCCTCTTGCTGCTTGGAGTTCTTCCCTTTTAATTACAGATTTAGATAAGACTTTTCCATTCCAGAGAGAAGCAAGCTCCAAATCTATACACCTTCTCATTTATTTAACTCAAACTATACATTTACATTTTAATAGAAAGATGATATTGCTCACAAAGGGCTGCACTAGTTGGTGGCCAAGTTAATAGAATCCAAATATACAAAAATTCTAAACAAAAAGTGACCTCTTGTTTCTCCAGTGAGATTTATCAATGAAATAAGACTTTTAAAATGCAGCAAAGCTTGATTTTCAAATTTACCCCTTGTGATATTGTTCATGGTAGTGATATTGCTTTTTTTTCTTTTTTTTTTTTTTTGTAATATCTGAGGCAGGTGTACTGCAAAACTCACTCCTCTTTTTCAGGAATGAGGTTGTTTGTTTTTCTTCTTATTAGAAGATTTTGGTTGGTTCTAGTCTTATGGATCTGTGTTGTTTGCTAGGGTCGGATTTACCTGCATTTGGGCTATTTGTCTCATCTTTCTTTGTTGTCAGTGGAGAGTAATACAAATTACTGGTGTGTGATTCATCTTCTCCTACAATAGATCTTTAAGAGAGGTCAAAAGAATCATGTGTCTTTGTAGTTGCTTCTCCCAACTGACAAAAGGGGAGTCTAACAGAGCAGTTCTGATATATCTATAGATGTTGTAAGTATCTAGAGATAGTCAAGATGAAACATGCCTTCACCCTTTGTGGAAGATTGACTCTGCCAATGTGAATTGGCTTCTAGATGAAATGGAAGGTGTGTATGCGTAACAAGTAAGCATGGAGGTCTCTCCTTCAAGACAAATAATCATGTTGCCTACACCCAAACTGTTGATTAGGCTCACATGAACTGAGTCTTTCTGTGGCAGGATTTCTGCTTGCATTTCAGGGGAAAACAAAAGACTAAGGAGCCTAATGATTCTTATCAAATACACAGCATTTTCCAGCGAAACATCTCTCTGCCATGCTATTTAATTGGAAAATTCCTGGTCAGTTTTAATTGGGGCATTTACCACCATGTAGAGCAGTAACATTAGCTATGCTCTGAAATAGGTTATGGCAAATGTCAGCTAGGAAGTAGCTAATGGGCTATACTACTTAATATAGATGAGCTAATGATGCCCTGATTGCCTTCTGTAGGACTGCTTTATGGGTTTAGATAAGCAAATTAGGCAAAAAACGAGGGTCCTCTGATTCATGTCTGTCTTTGAAATCCATCATAACTTTGAAGAGCTGAGTGTGAACACCTGTGTGGCACTGAATCAATATAAAGAAGTGTGTTGTGGGCTCAAATAGGCAATAACAAAACATTTACTAATATAAATGTGCACAAAAGAAAAAATACTAGTTAGCCTGGCTTACATTTTTTTTGTTTTTATTAAGCATTCAAGAGTACAGGAAAAAACATGACAGACTTATCTTACATATTCCTTTTTAAATGAAAATACAGACTATGTGAATAAAAGCCAAAATTTTCAGCCCAGAATTGTTACTCTTATAATATTAAATCGACTCTAATCAACTTTGTACCTGAACAAAGTGTGGTCTGGCTGTCAAAAGTGCTCAAGACTTTCTAAAAATCAAAACTGTGTATCTTCTGATATCCATCCCTTTCATCTCTTGGCATATTGGAATTAAAACTGTTATATTTTTTCTACATTGTCAATTGCTCATCACATTTTGCACTAAGACTTTTCTTAAAAAAAGAGATGTATTCAGTGGCTTGCATAACCCAGTACTGAGTGGGTGAGAACTTGGAAACTAGACTTTTATAGGAACAGTTCGATTGAAAGGAACATTAGGAGATCACCTGGTCCAACATTCTGCTCCATATAAGGTGAACAGTGATGTCAGCTCTCAGCATCCTGATGACTCCCTGTTGAACTCAATCCAACTTACTAGCATCTTTCTTCTACAAAGGAGCCCAAAACTGGATGCAGTACTCCAGATGTGGTATAATGAGCACCATATAAAGGAAATAATTATTTTCCTTGATCTACTGGTTGTACTTTCCTTAATAAAGCCAAGTAGGCCAGTACATGCTGCTGACTCATATACACACAAGCATGTATTAACAGAGAAGCCAACTATTTTACTGCATCTCTGGCAAAAGCTTTATTTGAACCAGAGGTATTATCTTTGTGGAGACAGTCTTGTACTGTTAGTGACACCATGTTTAACCTACCTGGATGTCTGAAATTGATTTTCTGAGTAGACGGCAATTCTGAGAAAAATATATGCCATATAGCTCTTTACTCACGAGAACTTTTCCTAAATACAACAAATCCTTATCCATGCAGCTCTCACAGGATCACAGAGTCACAGAATCACTGAGTACTTAAGGTTGGAAGGGACCTCTAGTCCAATAGCCCAATCCCCCTGCTCCAGCAGGGACACCTACAGCACAGGGCACAGTGTTGCATCCAGGTAAGTTTTGAAGATCTTCAGAGAAGGAGACTCCACAACCTCTCTGGGCAACCTCTCTGGTGTTTTACCTTCACAGCAAAGAAGTTGTCTTCCTCACATACAGATGGAAAGTGGCTAGTACACTAGACAATGACCTAGAAAAGAAGAAACCTAGATATGATTCAGTGACCTCACCATGATGCTGACCTGGGCATCATGGTGGATGACAAGCTGACCATGAGGCAGCAGTGTGCCCTTGTGTCCAGCAAGGCCAGTGGGATCCTGTGGTGCATTAAGAAGAGTGTCTCCAGCAGGTCGGGAGAGGTGATCGTGCCGCTATACTCAGTCCCGCTGAGGCCTCACCTGGAGAACTGTGTGCAGTTCTGGGCTCCCCAGGACAAGAGGGATGTGGAGCTGCTGGAGAGAGTCCAGTGCAGGGCTGCGAGGATGATCAGGGGCCTGGAACATCTGCCCTATGAGCAAACGCTGAGAGAGCTGGGCCTGTTCAGCCTGGAGAAGAGAAGGCTGAGGGGGTACCTGATCAGTGTGTATAAATACCTCAAGCGAGGGAGTGAGGAGGATGAGGCTGGCCTCTTTTCAGTGGTGACCACTGACAGAACTAGAGGAAATGGCCACAAATTGAAGCAGCAAAAGTTATACAGGAACTTTTTTCACAGGAAAAATGTATTGATAGTGAGGGTGAGAGAGCACTGGAACAGGTTGCTGAGAGATGTTGTGGAGTATCTTTCTCTGGAGATCTTCAAAACCCACTTGGATGCCATCCTGTGCCACATGCGTGGCATCATTTGCGTGTGCAGAGGGATTGGACGAGATGACCTCTAGAAGTCCCTTCCAACCTTAAGGATTCTATGATTCTATGATGCATACTGGGAGGACTCTAGCTACCTTAGCTGCAACACAGCATTTCTTCCTCAGCTCGTCAATGCTGCCATGTTGTGGGAGCCTAGATGACTTGGCCTGGAGCCAGCTTGATGTCACTGCACTCCTTGGTGCTCCTTTTTCCAGGACAATTCAGAGACAATCATGTTGGCCCTGCATAGGTCTGGCAGAGATTATCACCTGGGCTTCATGCCATTCTCCCCAGGACTTCAATCCTGATAGGTAACAAAATCACTTCCTTTTCCCTGGCTTATTTAATAGGTTTTAAAAATTCTATATGTGGGTGAAGTCCCACATATACTAGCAATGTACCATATTAAAGATCTTTCTAACCCTTTTCACATGTCTTTGGTCTGTGAATGAGAGCAACCTTGTTTCCTGGGATACTGTCTCAGTTTTTTTGAATTATTTAATTTCCCAAACTTCAACTGAGAGTACACAATGGAGAACATGAAGGGCCTGTTTTGGGTATATAGGGTATATGTCCCTTCAGACAATTTTTATTTTTTCATTGCTTCTATTATTTAGGCATACTGTCTTTTAACCTTTTATCCTTCATGCAATGCTATTTTCCATTTTGATTGTGGAGTCAGAATTCACATCCCATTTATTTTCAAATTTACAATCCATAATCTTCGGCTGCAAAATTGCTCTCTGCTCTGGTCATCCTCTTTGTCTCTCCTGTAAATGCTGTGCCAGAGCTTGTAAACTCTGGTAAATGTAATGCAATAGGGATTGTGCCTCTCTTTTGAAACACTTGGTATTTTCTTGGCTTGCGATGTTTGCCACATTGTTCACTTCCATCTGTTGTTACAGGATTATGACTTGGCTCTTTATAGAGCTTTTTCCTCTATGTCTTTTTTTTTTTTTTTTTTTTTTTTTTTTTTTTTTAGTAATTTGGCTTGTATGTCAGCTTTAGGGATCTGGACTACATTCTGCAAACTTTATTCTGAATTGGGTAACTCTGCTCTGCAAACTATCACTTCTTTCTCACAGGTTAATCTTGGATATTCAGTATTTCCTCTGTTTTGCCTCATATCCACCCAAATTTGGTATCTCAGGTTGTCTGTCTATCTTGCTTTTCACTGGCACCACACGCTTTCAGATTTAGCAGGAAAGATTATTTGGATTTTTTCCAGCAGTTTTTCACATTTCCAGGCTTTGTTTTATAGTAAGACTTTTATTATTAGTCCACTCAAGGGTACATTTGCTAGGTTTTTTTGTTTGTTTCCAATTTATTTTATTCCTTTTTCATATTCTTTTCTAAAATCTTTCAAGGGTAAAATTATGGTAGAAGTCTGATGCTCTCTTCTTAGTCATAGTGTGAGTTGAAGATCCAGCTTGTACACTAATGGTACAAGCTGGTTCTTGAGATAACTGGTGAAATAACAGCTCCACACACTGATGAACATGATTTTTGTTTTTCTTCTCTGCTATTGATATCACCTCCTTTTAGACTACAATCAAAATTCAGGGCAAGACCATAAGGACATAAAAGAGTTGTCATTTCACTGAAGTGAGTTATGAATTGCATGCACAAAAGAGAGCATGAACTTTGAACATCTTCTGCGTTAGATGAAGGAATCAGTCTTTTGCTGAAACACCGTGTGACTGCTGCTTAGAGCTCATCTGACAGGAGTATGGGCAGTCTATTCTCTGCTCCTGCTCATGAAATGGAAGGGAATGGACCATACTCGTCTCTTGCTCTCTGCAGTACATGCACTTGTACACCTATAATAGTCTCTCTCCAAGAGAGAAGGCATAAATTTAGCCAAATAGCCATGGGGAGCAGGAGAAGGGCACGATGTAATATCATATGACATCTTGGATAGGGATAAATACAGCAGAGAGAGCAGTAATGCTCCAATGAAGTCAAAGTTTGCTTTACTGTAACGATCCTTTGATCAGGAGTTAGTTGGTAGGGTTAGTAGGCTAGTAGAGTTAGCCACTGCCCCAATGATTTAGCCTTGTCTGTACATAAGAGGCAAGCTGTGGAAATAATAGCTGTTGAATTTCCTTATCGTTCATACTTGTATCTTCAGGGTTAGTGCTGACTACCACAGGTCATCTCAGAGGCTTCATGTCACTTGCCCAAGCTAGCAGTAAGGCTTGCTGATAACTTTTGCCTGAGGAGCCTTGAAGCCCATGATGGCTTCATATGCACACTGCTTCCTTGCCTACATGGACACTGAGGTAGGATAAGAAAAAGGAAAAGTAGTTTGAAAATGGGAGGCTGAAAACTTTTTCTTCTTTAGTTTTAAGCTAGTTTAGACTTTTGGTAACCAAAGTTGTGTAAGTGAAAGTAACGATTAGCTAAACATCTCTCACTGTCTCATGTGCATGAACAACAACATTAATCCTACAAAACCTGCATCTCAGGGAGCTATGACTTAATAACAAATTACATATGAAGTGTAAATGTCTGGGAATCAAAATCTAATAAAAACACACCAGGTGAACACAGAAAAATATGGTGGTACATTACACAGGCTTTTGCTACCATCCAATACCCATTCAGATCATCAATAAGGTTTGTCTGCTAAAGTAGAAGGTAAATAGTTGATACTCATTTTAGATTTCAAATGTCAAAAATAATCTGCAGTTGGCATCCCCCACGGGCCACCTAGATTATTTTTATTGATTCATTAAAGCAAGAGACATATATCTTTTCTGTCTGATCTTTTCAAATCCTGGCACTACTTAATCAAAAATCAAGTTCGCAAATGTCAAAACATTTCACACGATTGCACTGTTTTAAATTACTTTTTGATAGAAAAATAATTGTCACTATAAGCAACTGTGTTCATATCTGTTTAATTTAGTGTTGTGTGATCTATGTCTTTTCCACATAATAATAATATTTTGAAACAACATAACAACATTTACTATGTCTACTGTTATTTGAGATGATTAAAAACAATTTCAGTGTTTGAAATCCCATCTCAAGAAAAAAAGCGGGGAATATGGATTTTCACTCTTGGAGCAACAATAATTTTTAAATCTCTGAAATTTTCCTCAGGAAAGAAATTTCACATTCTAACTTAATGCTTAAATTTTCTGTAAAAACTTCCATTTCATGAACAGTGGAGTCTATGCTAATTTATGCAACATTTGACTAAAAAGATCCCATCAATGAAACAGCAGAAAATATTTACATTGTTTGCTCCAGCATATTTCTGTTTTTTGAAGAACTCTCAAAGGCCAAAGTTTTATAATTATTCAAATGAATATTGGCACAGATAGTTCACAGGCAGGTTGGTCTTATTGTAATAGATACTCTATAAACATACGGTATGTGCCAAGCCTTTTCCCAGAGCATTCACATCCTGAAAACAAAAGCTGTAACAGGTGGATGACAAATAAGGAGAGAAGCTGAAGTAACTTTTGCAACAGACTGTTTTAGTAAAACTAATTATTTTTGGAACTGAAAGCCTATTGGTGGCAGCAATAAACAAATGTTTCAGGGAAGACATGAAAACCAATATCTTCTTAAGTTTCTGTTTCCTAGCAATATATTCAAAAGTGCTGTCAGCAATACTTCATTATAAGTTGTCCAGTCTTTGCAATAATGAGAATGTATGATCTACTCTGCTAACTAACTGGCCTTTGAAACATGGCTTAGAGTTTATAAAGCTTTTCTACAATATGGACCATAAAGTAAATATGAAATATTGGCTTAATAATACTAGACCAACAATTTAATATGGTTCTAATTTTCAAAGACCTTAACCAGTAAGCGTCAAGAGCTGATATTAAATTCTGTTCTGTTTTCTTATTTTAAAATTACTTTACATTTGATTCCACCTTTCTAGCTCATCCTCGCAGGTGACGGCTTTGGAGCGGAGGCTTGCGCCGTGAGACCTTTCCGAGAGGAGCTAAACCGGCAGCCCCAGGCCGTGTAGCGCAGCGCACGCACCCAAGCAGGGTGAGCAAGGCATCCCCAGCCCTAGGCGGCCTAGGCGCAGCCGCCAGGGCAAGGCTGCCCAAGGGCCCGCCTACGAAAGCCGCCCCCAGGGAGCACGGGTGACCAGGAGCGGAACAGAGCGTGGCGTGGCAGCAGGGCGTGGCGCGGCAGTTGGCACGGCAGTTGGCGCGGCAGTTGGCGCAGGTAGCGAGGGCAGCGACCACCTCCCCGGCGCACCCGCCATGGCAACTACCCGCCGAAGGGCTGCACTAGCACCGCTAAGGAGATGGGCACTCACACTGAGCAGCTGCTCAAGCAGGCAGCTGTCCAGGTGTCGGGCTGCAAGGAGTGCCTCAGCCTGACGCTTTCAATGGATGGCCTGGGAGAGGGCACCGGTGTGAGGTGTGAGTAGGTGGAGGACCTGCTCCACATGGTAGCTGAGCTAAAAGACGAAGTTGAAAAGCTAAGGAGAATCTCTAGGTCAGAGACGGAGAAACAGGGGCAGGTACCAGGGAGGGCTCAGAAACAGGTTGATACAGGTTCTATCCCCAAGCCAAGACATGAAGATGGTAAAGAGCAGAGGAATGTGTGGATAAAAGTCCAGGGTTGAGGTGGCAAGGTGAAACCTTCTCCAATCTTACCCTACAGGGTGCCCCTGGCAAACAGGTATGAGGCCCTGGAGAAGGTAGGGCAGTCAGTGGAGGGTGAGAGGCTGGGTCCCTCTCCTCCAGAGGAGGTGCGGCAGTCAGAAAGGCCAACTGTGCTGGTTGTCACCGTGGACAGGAGGCAGAATAGGAGGGTTATTGTTGTGGGTGATTCCCAGATTCAGGGAACAGAGGGACCGATTGCTAGACCTGACCCTACCTCAAGAGAGGTCTGTTGTCTTCCTGGGGCCCGGATTAGGGATGTCACCAGACGACTTCCCAGATGGGTCTGACCAATGGACTATTAGCCCTTAATGGTCCTTCATGTGAGTGCAGAGGAAGCAGCGATGCATAGCCTGAGGGCAATCAAAAGAGACTTTGGGGAGCTGGGGCAGACGATTAGGGACACAGGTGCGCAGATCATCTTCTGTTCGATTCTTCCAGGGCTGCCAGCAATACAGAAAGAAATCATAGGGTACGGTCCATTAACAGATGGCTCCGCGGCTGGTGTTATCACCATACTTTAGCTTCTTTGGTAACAGGAAGCCTTATGTGGCACCAGGCATGATGGCACCCAATGAGGTCCATCTTTCTCAAAGGGGGGGAGGTCCATCTTTCTCTGTGATTTCTCTGTGATTCTGTGATTTCCCAGTGGAGGCTTTAACTATTTGCTGTTGCATTCCGTCTGAAGAAAACCACGGATGATAGCACACATAAAAACATAAAAGTTAGAACAACCAGGAATGTTAGATATGCCAATATGTTGTTTTCTTTCATTTTTCTGCTGGACTTCTTAAGAGTTATTGAGTTAGTGGTTAGTGTTTCCAGGAAGACATATTTTCCTACCACCTCTAAAATTCTGTTTTAGTTACATAATAGTTGAGATTTGAGGTAGTTTTGTTTCATTTTATTTTTAATACTTTAGGCAACTTAGGTGAATTATTACGCATCTCAAAAAATGCAAAGGGCTTTTGCTTTATTTATTTTCTATGATGCCTTTTGGCAAGTTAGTTGCATTGGACCCCAGATATCTACTACTGCAAAATTGATTTATTGTGTTTGAGTAGACTTGAGGTGTAATTATCACAGTGATGTTGCTTCAGTCGTAGCAACATCATATTGCACAAACACAGTCATCAGATTTAGATGAGCAATGAAGACCTCCTGCTTGATTTGTTTTAAGTCAAGATGAAGGAAACTCCTGCTAAAAACAATGTTTGTTATCCCTTGAAGAAAGTAAAAACATAAAGACAGTTTCCATCTCTAGTTTTAGTAACTGAGATGTAACTTTAATACCACCTAAGTATCACCAATAGGAATGTATGTCATTCTATGCCTTTTCCATTGCCTTACAAAAATAACACTTCAGAATATGCTTAGAAGTCACTAAATAAGCACATGGAGTGCAACTGTCTGTTGAGGCTGCAAGTCTTTTGATAAAATAATTAAAATAGAATTTAATAGAACATCTTTTCTCCCATTTTGCCTCTTGCATGTTTATCTTTGGCAAAAAGCAGTATCTCTTTCTGCACTCACCTTTGTTGATTCGGAGATCACATATAAGGCTTACATAATGTTTCATAATGAAGGATAAGACCTAATGTGTATAATTCAGGACGTCTTTCATCTTCTAAATGGTTGAGATGTGCAGAATCCTACAGTTTTCTAACGTTATTGATTTTGTAGGTTAACATCTGTTCTTTCGCAGCTTGCCAGTGAGATCTTATAGCTACATGTTTTAGAAAACACACTGTCAATTCTTTTCCCAGGGTTATTGCCCTTTTCTTGACATGAAAGGCTTAACGTTTGACAGAATATGTACCATCTTTAGAGAACTAAAAAACAAAAGAGGAAGAAATCCTTCAAAGAAAGAGAGGAAAAGTGGATGAGTTTGTGGTTTATTTTTCTTCTCTCACATTGCTCCAGTAAGAGCCAGTTTTGAGTGTACCTTAAGTAACTCTAAAGGCTCATCAGAGTAATGATAGACGTGTCTCTAGATATTGCAATTCTGTCCACTTGAAAGCTAGGGCCACCATTTCCATCCTGTTATCATACATGGAAGATTTTGCACAGGAGGATTGTTGGGCTTTTTAAAACCACTGTTAATTGTGGAAGTTTCTACAAGGCTTCTAAATGCAGCTGTTCTAAAGGTTATATTTATCATAGACTCACAATTTGGAGTTTTCATATAAGGCATTATATAATTTATGATACCTAATGATGTATGTAATGTAAGGATATTCCCTTCCTTGACTTTTAACTACAGAAAAAATAGAGTAAAAATTCCCTTGGATGCTTCCAGAAAGATTTTTTTGCTTCTGATCTCTAAGTGGGCTTTATAGTGTCTAGACTGGGTCTTTACACCCTTAGCTAGAAATGTATTGATTATCCTGTACTTTTACCATACAGCAGGTAGCACTGGCCTTTCTAATTATAAAGTATGACTGTTTGTTAGACCTCATCTTTTCTCTCATAAGGAGGAGTTCTGTACAAGACTGGGGAAGCAATGTTGTCTACTAGTATAGCTGCATATGCTGGATGGCATGTTAAATGAATACTGTTAAATGTATAAAAAAAAAATCACACATAAATAAAAGCTGTTACAAAGAGGCAGTCAGAGTCAATTGTCCTGGCCAAGATTTCACATCTTTTTCTTCTCTGTGGCAATGGATGGCCTACACTTTGTTCCTGTCTTACTGCACGCAACACAAATACATCCGAGGTATGCAGTCAATCTCTATCTCTGCCCTGGGCCCGGGAACTGTGAACTCCTGATATGCCTGCCTGCTTGGACTGAGCAGACATAAAAATGGTGACTCTGAAAGTTGTGGGCTGTGTCACTGTGGCAATATGTGCTGACTCCTTTCCACTCTTTCCCAAGCACTCCTCAGATGAGCGCATGAAGTGAACTGTGAATGAGACAAACTGTTCTGCCTCTGGCAAACAGCTGTTATTAAGTTCTTTAGGTTTAGGTTGACTAGGGTGCCATGTGAATTGTTACATATCATCATCTGCATGGGCAAACTGCCCAGGAAAGACGGTAGCCAAGTACACCCTAATGCTGGCAGCAGAAGATTCCATCCGTCTAGCAGATCTCTCTCAAAGGAATCTCAGGAAACAGAGCTCATATAAATGGCTCATGAATCAGATGGATATCACTGGCAAAACACAGGTGAGGAGAAAAAGTGACAAGGAACAATGGGAGATCCCCAGATAATAATTCTTATCTACTATACAAAAATGTTAGGAATAATTCAATTGCACAGGCAGAGTGTATGGCCTGCCATACACTCTCTATCTGTAGATGTAAGACCATCTATGTGGATATGTGAATATCAGGATGAGGAAGTTGATGAGGCTTTCTATACAAAGATGGAAGTAGCCTTACGGCGCAGGTCCTGGTTCTCATGGGGGACTTCAGCCACCCCGATATCAGCTAGAAAGGCAACACAGTGAGGCACAAACAGTCCTAGAGGTTTCTGCAGTGAGTTGATGATAACTTCTTTACACAGACTGTGGAGGAGCCAACGGGGAGAGGTGAGCTACTGGGCCTTATATTCACAGAGGGACTTGTTGGAGATGTGAAGTTGGGGGATAGCCTTAGCTATGGTGATCGTGAGTTGGTGGAGTTCAGGATCCAACAAGGAGGAAGCAGGGCTGTAAGTAGCCTTGCACCCATGGACTTGAGGAGGGCCAAATCTAGCCTCTTCAGGGACCTTCTTGAAAGGATCCCATGGGCTAGGGCTCTAGCAGGAAGGGGGCCCAGGAGAGCTGCTTGAAGCAGAACTTCCTCCACACTCAGGATCGGTGCATTCCTATGAGTAAGAAGACAGGTTGGGGGCAGGGGGCCTGTGCAAGGAGCTACTGGCAAAACTCAAACAGAAGGCAGTATACCGAATGTGGAGAAAAGGACAGGACCCGTGAGAGGAATACAGGAATGTTGTCAGGGAATGCACGGATACAAGGAAAGCTAAGGTACATTTGGAATTAAATCTGATAAGAGATGTTTTAAAGACAACAAGAAGAGCTTCTAATATAATGATGTCAAAAGAAAGATTAGGAAAATATGGGTCCACTGGTGAAGAGGGCGGGTGCCCTGGTTACAAAGGACACAGAAAAAGCAGAGTTATTGAATGCGTTCTTTGCTTAAGTGTTTACCAAGGGCAGCCCTCTGGAATCCCAGACTGTAGGGACAAGAGAAGAAGCCTGGAGAGAGGAAAACTTGCCCCAGGAAGAG
>JAVCKT010081815.1:0-14834 GCA_032273925.1 Rhynchotus rufescens
GTTTATATCATACGCAACATAAAAAATATATTTGTTTATATCTTTATGTTTTTATAAATAAATAAAACAAACAACTCTAAAATTTCAAGAGCTTGACTCTTTATGTGAAATATCTTGAAGCATAATTAAAAGCTATTGTCATAAATGCTTAAGAACAAATCACAACTTACAAAGGTGAGTTGCTGATGCATATGCAGCTCTGATGTATCATGGAATTAATTTCGTTTTTCTGTGTTTTGTTGTCCTTCCTGGGCTGGAATATAAAGCTTTGTCTGCCACAAGTAACTCACAAAGAGATGTCAAAATTAATGATTCTATGATCCATTCATCGGCAATTTAATACAATTACACAAACAAAAATCAACATGTCATGTAGAAATATAATAACTAATAAATAAATACCATAAAATTATTTGCATATGAAGCTTTTTGAAACTCAAATCCTTTAATGCTTTTGCTAAAAAGTATACAGGAAAAAAAATTCACTCTTTTGAAAAAGAAGTCTGACCAGTTCAACAACATAAAGTCTCAAATTCAGTTTCCACATAGACAAATGCCTTATCTAATTGTTGTTTCTTAGAATGCTTTGTCATTTTTTTTTTCCTACGGTGGTCTTAGTTTTTGTATTTATCTATAAAGGGAAACTAGATGAGTTAAAAATGGTATTTTTGGAAACAACACTAGTGTGTTATAAATAAATATATTATTGAAAATCATGTGAAAATATTCCCTAAACATATTATTTGAGAAGGATGATACTTGTTACAGAAAAACTTTTAATCTTGCAGAGAAGGCAAAATTAACACTAAAGTTAGATGCTAAAGTTTAAAGAAAAAGGATGGAGGATGGGAATGTAAATGTTTGAACCCATGTATTTAGTCATTATAGCATATTATCAAGAAACATATAATCCATTCAAATAGAAACACATTTTACTTGTGTAGGAAAGACTAGGTGAAATTTTAAGGTCTATGGTACTAGAAAAGTCAAGTTAAAGTATTATTACCTAGTCCTTTTAGCCTTAACGTATATCAAACATTCTCTTTTAAAACTACTGTTTCATACAGAACTTCAGCAAAGGACTGATATGATCCCTAGTACATATTATTTGCCTTTTCTAAAAACATCTAAAATTTTCTGTATTGTATTTTAAATAAAACATTACTTGTCTTCATTAGCTTCCTAGACTCTGATTCTTCATTTTCACCATAAATCTGTAATATGTTTATATGTGTATATCTAACATGAGAGAGCATACCTCATGATTTTGCAATAAAATTGTGCAGAAAATCTTGCTGTCAAGGACCAAATGTCCACCAAGAAGACAGAGGAGTCTTGAAATTTTATTTGAATAAAAGGAGAGTCCACTGGGTCATACCCCTCTGAACTCTCTCAAATTACAAGAGAGCACAGCCTCCTTTTATCCTAATTTTCCAACCGAGGTATGCCCTCTCCTTTTCCCTATTGGCTAAGGTACTCAGAAGTTACAGACTCCCCAGACCACCAAAGGTATGTTGTTCCTTGATATGTTTCCCTTCCCTGGTCATATATTGAATGTCTAATTAAAGTGCCTTTATGCCTTCCCTGGGTGTGACAGTTAATATGCATTAGCTCATTATGCTTGCACCTATTCTACTAAAGTTCATTCTGTGGTTATTTGTTGATAAGGATCTCTCTTCCCTGCTCATGTTTTCCCTGAGGTCAACTGTACCCAATCACATATGTATAGCACAACGTCCCTGCCTGTACTCCCTAGTCCTGTTGACTGAAGAATATGGAGTATTTTACACATTTGTAGAGACATAGGCTCCTTTGCCTGTTCAATATTAATTTAAACTGGTTGCAGATTATTCATTACTAACTTACTATTTCGGAGTTAATTCGTTAATTTTAGTTTATCAGGCATCAAGGGCTTGATTCTTTTCAGGAGTTAATTAGAAAGAGCTCAAAACCATAAGCAGATTTGTGTCAGCCTGAGAGGAAAAAATGGCTCTAAAAAGAAACGGTTTCATGTATTGATCTTTATATAGAACCTAGGTAATATGTGTTCCTTATGTATACTGTAATTTATTTGATGTGTTTTCTCCTGTGTTCAGCAGAAAAAAAAAATGATGAGTTTAGATGTCTTGAAATTCTGGATGAAGATGTACTTTCTAATGCTGCTCAGAAATATTACTTTTCTTGCAGAATAAATCACAAATATTACACCAATATTGGACTGACCCTATTCTGATACTCTGAGAAAATTGTTACTAGGAACACCCCTTGTACTAAAAATAGCTCATTAATAAATCATAAAAAATAAACCTGTACTTTTAGATTTCCTTAGTAACAAGGTGGTTTGACTTAATGGAAATGAGCATTCCCATTTTGGTTATTGCTGAGGCTAATGCAAAATGAATTCATGCATTATTATGTAAATAAGATTGTGCAACAAGCATATGTGAGGTTTCCATGTGACATGAAAGACCCATTAGGTGTTAATTAAGACTTTTGTGGATTGAAACAACAACACAGACGCAGTTAAGCACTGAATATACTGGGACAAAATGATGTATTGAAGCACATCTTCAGTAGTTCTGTTCTCAAATCCTGCTAATGTTTCCAGCCACTATGCCTGCTAAATAGATCTTTTGTTGAATACATCAAAACATTTGTAGGCCTTTGATAAAAAGCTAATGGAATTCAGAAAAAAAAAAAAAAAAGAAAAAAGTTAGCTTTATGGAGAAGCTATATGTATAAGGAAATAAGCGACCTTTTAGACCTTCACATATCACAAGCTGAAAAAACATGTTCCTTAGCACAGAGGGAAAAACCACAGGCTCCAAATTATTCTTTTTAATATTGTGTTATAATTCTACTGCAATGCTTTTCATGCTAAATATAAAAAGTGAGCATTTCATTTGTACTAAAGTGGAATAATAAGCATTTATGTAGACTGTTTGTCTGGTGTTACTATGCTAAATGCAATGGAAAATTCCAAGACACATTTATAAAGTAGGGCTATCTTGTTGCAACATCTGCTTTAGATATAGGAAAATAAGGAAAAGATATAGTTTTTGTCAAGCACCAGACCGATAAATAACTGTACTTAGGAGGACAATGTATGTATGGAATGTATGTGAACTATGTCTCATTGGAAAAAAAGAAAAAGATGCAATAGTTTTCCATTTGAAATTAGCACAGATTTCCTTTTTAACATCAGAGAGAACAAGAGATAAAAAACTTGATCCCTGTTCTGGCACAAAAATGTGCTGTGCTTCATATTTTATAACTACCAGAAATATCAGGATATCAATATTAGGCTGGTCATTCTTATTTTCACTAGGAGCTCCAAAAAATAGTCAAGAGGTTTATAGACATTGGTTGTTCATGTGCATAACAATGCAGTTCCATAGCAGAGTGATTTGAAATTACACAAATTTAAAGCAAATAAACAAGCAAGCCACTCAAGAAGGGAGGAAAAAAATCACTTTAAGGTCACAAAACAAGTGCTCTGGCTTCTCCTATTAGCAGCACAAAAATTAATAGTTTGTATGATAAATAGAAGTACTTTGTCATCTTTAATACAGATGTGGATTCGTGTAAATATCAGTATCTAAATCCAAATCTAATTCAATATCTGCCTTCTAGTATGACAGGGAAACTAATTGCAACCTATTCAGGAGCTTGTCTAAAAAAGTGCATTCTTATTGGTATTGTGGAATAAATACCTAGTTTTAATCCAGCTATGGGTTCCCATGTCTGTTGTTTAAATTCAATTGTTTAAAATTGACACAGATTGTACTCAGAATTAAATTAAAAAGGTACTCTCTATGCCCTCCCTTACTTAGCTCTGCTTCTGTCTCAGAAATGTGGAATAATGAGCAAACTGACATTCTTTTGGCCTCAGGCTTTATAACCTGTTGCTGTATTTAGAACCACTCCACACACTATTACTTTAACTAAATACATACTGGATTTTAAAAGTAAACATAGCTGACAACACATCAGCTTTTTTTTTTTTTTTTTTTTTTTTTTAATACAGAGACTCCTTCCTTCTTTATCATCACTAAACCTTTAATTGACACCTGTCAGAATATGCAATATTGCAAAGCTTTTGCAAATATTTTCCAAGATCATGGGAAAATGAAAGCAAGTCAAAGGTAAAAATAAATGTGGGATTCCAGAGTCTGGACTGGAGGCAGCTGGCTGCATTACTGAGGTGACATGAAAGGTCCCTGTGGGAAAGTGCTCTCTGAATAGCCATGAAAGAGCCTTGTAAGCTCATTTCCAAAGAAATTCTAGCTTGACACTGCACAACAACAAAGGCAAAGGAGACAAAAATGGGTATAAAAGAATTGAAAATGTCATTAGTATCTTCTAGAAAGAGTAAACAGCCAGTAGCTATTCTTGTGCCTTTTCTTCCATTTGTAGACTTATTTTTAAGGAGGAGCTGAAAATATATCAGCTCATAAGATGCTAATGGAAGGCATGCTTCATGCGAGTACCAAAATGATAGGGGCATGATGATTTTGTAGTGTTATTCCTGTTAATGTTTACCATCATGTGCTTGAAGGTAGATAATATAGCACAGATCACTGATACTGCAAGCATGCCTCTTCCTATTTAAGCACTAGATTATTTTTGTTTGTTTAGAGTCACATTAGCAGTCAATGCCAGATGTTTTGATATATATTCTCCTAATGCAGCACTCTTTCAGTCAATTACAATTAAATGTTTCTCACTAGTTTTTTTTTTTTCTCAATGAGACAATCATTTTCAAGCAAGATTTAATTATCCATCTTCCTTCTAAGAGAATAAATCTATTTTCTTGAAGTTTAGCTAAATTAAGGCAATGTGATTTAAAGAAGAAAGAAAAAAAAAAAGTAGTATAAAGCAATTTGGCTACTGATCTAAGACTAAATAGAATTGCAAACTGAATGGAGAATATAACCTTTTTTAAACATACTTTGAGACAGATTATGAACCCAATCACTTGGGCATCATATTTGTTGGACCAGGTACCAGTGGTTGGAACATGTACCAGTTTATATAGGGAGCTCCAGATTTGTGAAGAAAGGAAAAAAAAAAAAAAAAAAGAAAACAAACGACAACAGTAACAACAGATTTCTGTACTCATAGTACTCTCATGGCATTACTCTTTAGTGTAAATTCTACTTTCCCTTCTCTGTTGTTACTTTCCTTTATGGGTTTAAAGGGATGGACTCCAAGTGAACTCCGCCTTGAAGGATATGAAGATTTCATACTAGCTCTCAGCCTTTTCTTTTTTATTTTACTTTTTTTTTTTTCTCTTGCATAATAGGCCCTCCACTCCCTGGTCAATCTAAAAACATGTCTTTCCACCTCCTCTAGTTCCAATTGAATAGGAATGAGAGCATTTTCTCGCCATTTTTTCCTGAAATTTTAGGATAGAATTTGGATGTAAAATAAATCTTTTAGTGTATTATGATATTGCAAATGACATTAGGAGCTTTGTTGTTTTCTGTGAAGTATAAGTTATACTGTTGCTTGCATAGAAAGTCCAATTGAATATATCTTTATAGACAGTTATAGGAAAAGTAGCTCAGAAAGTAGCCTTGTTTCATAATTAGAGTAGTGCTGTCAGATTCCTGTTTTAGATAGTAGGAATGTCTATGATTTCAAGAATGGTTTGAAAATTGTCTTTCAAATGTATATTTATTTAATCCTTTATGTATTTATAGGTATATGATATTTAGAATTAAGTCTGCAGAAGGATTATAATTTGAAAATGAACATAAATAACTGAAATGCCAACAAATATTTGTATGAATTAAGTTTTAGCACTACAATAAAAAAGAAAAACTTGAATGTATTAAAAAACACATAGATAGAATTCAAAACAGATTTGTTTTCCAGAATCCAAATTCCAGCCCAAAATTGTCAATAAAGTAGACCTACTTGGACATATCTAGTAAACCTGAAAGACTGATATGTTTAAAAAGTTTACTAGATATTTTTTTAAAGAAAAAGTTTTAAAATACTTGATTAAAGACATAGATGCTGAAATAGCTTAGAAGTAAGAAAAAAAAATTCTATTGTAAGTTCATCTTAAAAATGCCATTAAAAGAATAAACTCTAATTATAGATTTAAGTGGGCTGTACACACAAAGCAATGGGTTTGCTCATTTCCTCCTACAGGAAAACCCACGTGAGGAACTCAAATAGTAGAAAGTGAACAGTATTTTTAGAACAGTGCTTGAAAAACTGTCTGCAGTTTGTCCCACAACTCCCTGTGTCTGTATTTTCTAGATCTTCTTATGACATAGTAGGCATTTACTGCATATTACTGTATTTTTTGCCTGACTACAAGTTTTTATTTCAAGTACTGACCACATAAAATTGAACTCATAAATTTGTCAGAAATTCAGAATTTATACTGAACACTATTTTACTGAAATTTTATTCTGTCTCAAAAATTTCAACTATCCAGCCACCAGAACAGCAAGCTATGGCTATGGTTAGACACCATTGCCTCTATAGACTAACAAAGAATAACAAATTCGTGGCACCTGGCATTTGTGGATAACATACCTCAGGCAAAACTTCTGCCCTGGGTGGAGATAGCATCAAACTTTCTTGCACTTGCATAGGCTCCATGGAGCTGACATGAAAGAGCTATGAAGGGTTCAGATTGTATGTGTTCTTCTTCGAGGAAAACTCATAATAGTGAGATGAGACAACACCTAAATCACGCAGCCTTAGAAAGACTATGAACTGATTTATTGTTTGGCATTTCTCTGAGTTCTAAGCAAATTTTATGTCATCATAGCTTTTTACGTGCACTTATTTTTTTTACAACTTAAGGAAAATTGCCAAGCACCTCGGCAGTGACATGGGACATAAATTTCTTAGGAGCTTTGTCTATGCACTTAAAAAATAAAACACAATTGCTTATCTCTTACTTTGAAATCTAAACAAATATTTTCAGAAATTGGTGTCTAAAATTAATATCCTAATTTTGTACATAGTATGCAAAGACTACATTCTAAAAATTCTAAGCATACAAATTAATAGATTGTATATTTCTAGTAGTAGAAAAACTTGGGTCATTACACACACACACACACAAAAAAAAAAAAAGAACAAACATCCATGTATAACTTTCTAGACCACAGTTTAGAGGGATGGAATTATATATTTCACTATAATTTGTTATTGGTTATTATATCCTATAATTTTGTTTGTTTGGTGTTCCTTGAATTATTTTCTTTTGGACTAGACTGTTGGACTAGGGAGTTAGACTAGGTGATCTTAAAGGTTCCTTCCAAACAAACATTCTGAGAGTCTGTGAGTCTGAAACTTTATGGATAGTTTTTGGTTTAAGGAACCCCTACATCACAATTGCTAAAAGCTAGGAAAATTCATCGTATGTATAAAATTTAAGGTTGTTTGATTATTTGTACTCATACCTACTCATCTGCTTTTGGTTGCTGTCAAGGACAAGATAGAGGAGGTTATATTCTTGATTAAGCAGTTTTACTGTATTTTATTGAACCTTGACTACTTAATAAAGTACCTTAGAAACTGCACAGTGTGGGTAGAGAGTTGATATCAAATGATTCAAATAAATGTTTTCCAGTAGCTGGTATAATCAAAAATGCTTCTCCATGTGGAACAACATATTCAGGAATACCTCCCCAGGAATTTCTCAATTATCAAAATCATAGATCGGAATACTAGCCCCTGTAGTCCCTCAGAAATCATAGAAACACACAGAATGGTTAAGGTTGGAAGGGACTTCCAGAGACCCACTCCTGCTCAAGCAGGAGCACTTAGAGCATATGGCACAGTGTCAAATCCAGGTGGGTTTGGAAGATTTCCAGACAAGGAGACTCCACAACCTCCCTGGACAGCCTGTTCCAGGGCACTGTCAACCCCATAGTGAGGAAGTTCTTTCTCACAACCAGATGGAAATTCCTGTGTTTCAACTTATATCCATTACCCTTTGTCCTGTCACTGGCCACAACTGAGAAGAGTTTGGTCCCCTCCTCCCTACCTTCTCGCCTCAGGTACTTATACATATTGATCAGGTCTCCTTTCAGTGTTCTCTTCTCTAGACTAAACAGGTCCAGCTTACTTAGTCTTTTCCTGTAAGATAGATGCTCCAATCCCTTAATCATCTTTCTTACTATACGCTGGAACCTCTCTAGAAGTTCCACATCCCTCTTGTACTGGGGAGCCCAGAACTGCACCCAATGGCACCCTGGAAAGGTGCGGCCTCACCAGAGCTGAGGAGAAGGGCTGGCAACACTCCTCCTGATGCAGCCTGGATCCCATCAGCCTTCTTGGCCATGAGGCACACTGCTGGCTCATGGCTAATGTTGTCAACCATGATATCCAGATCCCTGTCCATGGAGTTGTTCTCCAGCAGGTCAAGCCCTAATCTCTCCTGGTGCTTGGGGTTATTCCTCCCCAAGTGCAGCACCCTGCACTTGTCCTTTTCAAACCTCATGAGTTTCCTCTCTGTCCAGCTCTTCAGCCTATCTAGGTCCCTCTGAATGGCAGCACAGCCCTCTGTTGTGGCAGCCACTCCATCCAGTTTTGTATCATCTGCAAACTTGCTCAGAGTGCGCTCTGTGCCCTCATCCAAGTCACTGATGAACAAGCTGAACAGTACCAGGACCAGTACCTATCCCTGGGGGTCACTACTAACTACAGGCCTCCAACTAGATACAGCCCCATTTATAATCACCCTCTGATCTCTGCTGTCCAGCCAGTTCTCAATCCATCTCACTGTCTACTCATCTAACCCACACTTCCAAGCTTCCTCTTGAGAAGTTTATGGGAGATGATGTCAAAAACCTTGCTGAAGTCAAGGTAGACAACATTCACGGCTCTCCCATCATCCAGCCAGCCAGTCGTCCCATTGTAGAAGGCTATCAGATTCATCAAACTTGAAAATGACTTCCTCTTGGTGAATCCATGCTGACTACTCTCGACCACCTTCTTTTCCTTCACATGCCTAGAGATGGTCTCTAGCATAAACTGTTCTACCACTAGGAAGAATCAGAACTTTAGAAAAAGCCTATCTAGTGATGGATTTTTGAGTTTCCATTGATTTCAAAATACCTTCTATTTAGTATAGAAACTGTGTCCAACAGTTCTATATTGCAATGGGTTCTGAGTCTGGTTATGTCTTTTCTTAAAATGATGTTGAATAATAATTATAGATGAATACTGCAGCTCAAATACTCTCGAATATGTAAAACAACCAGTCTTCCCTCAGATACAAACAGAGATGAATGATCAATGGTGAAGCTTCAAAACTGGAAGATACTTTTTGCTTATGAAAAAGTCATTAGAAACAGGATAGTGGCTGAACAAAACTCTTTAAAACTTCTGTAATCTTCATGGTTTATCTGACAGAAAAGAAAAATAATAAAAATAAAAACATGTTATCTCCCCTGAGAGCCCCAGATATCTTGAGTAAGAGCTCTCATCACATAATTCACTTTCCATCTCCCAGCTCCTGAGCAAGTTGCTTAACCTAGGCTTTCATGAGGTCTCTGGCTTCATGTGGACACAAGAGTCCAACTAAGTGGATTTTCTGCAAGAATGGACATATGAAGCTTCAATTAGTTGAGGATCAGAGCACTTATATCATGGCAGAACAAAGTGTACAGACTACTGTACCAGATTTGACTGAAACTAACAGCTGTATGCCCTTCATATATATCTATACATACCTTTTAAAGTTTTTCAATTGACATACTTAAAACATAGCTCTCTAGTTTTACGTTCAGATTAAGATGGCAAGAGTTAGAATAGAAAGAATGTTAGAGAAAATAATATCCAAATAGTCACTTGAAATATAAAGTGCACACACACACACACACACACAAAACTGAGTAAGAAATGCAGCTCAAAATTTAAGACATTTTCAAAAGTTAGTATCTTCTACTAGTGTCTGAATTTATCAATTTAGTAATAAGTATTGCATTCAACCATTATTTTTTTTGGACCTATATCAGTGAGTACTTGTCCTTTTGAAGTTAATACAAGTCATATGAAAGACAGGAAATAAAAATTCTCTTATCTCTTCTATAGTCAACACTAGTTTTTAAATAGGAATCTTTAGGTTAGTTCTGTCTTCTATTTCTATGCATAAACAGAGGAAAAGGAAATACTGGAAAATGGACTTGATAGTGAAGGAAAATAAAGTTGGTGAATTTAGTGGTTTTGCAAAAAAACCTAGTTATTAAAAAGATAGTATTTAATCTACAGATTATCTAGAAAATTAGAGGCAATCTTTAATAAAAAACTTAAATGTGTTCATATTAATGAATTGGTTTCAAATTGTATTCATGTGTAGGAAAGGGAATACGACCACAAAGACCAAAAAAAGTAAAGAAGAAAAAGCTCTGTTTCACTGGCAAGATAAATAACTCAGGTAAATACCAGTGGCAATACATGCCAAGGTACAGGACTATAGAGGCACTTGTGGTTAGGTTTCTCATGGACAACAAGTTGTACTTTTGGACATCTTTCTTCAAGAGTGACGAATTCACGCTAGAATGTATCCATGCTAGGATGTTTAGGAAATAGACAATCTTTCACAGAAAGAAGAGAAGAAAAGATCTTGTAGACTAAAACTGAGAGGATAGATGATATTCAATTAATTGGTATAACCAATAGGAACAAAGAGATATATTTGAGGTAACAGAGTTTGAAGTAACCTGAAATAGATTATTTGTTATGGCTGCTTGCATTAAAATGCATTTTACTCAGTGACAATCTCATAGCTCCTGAGTGTGGGGTACATGTAGCCCAGAAGAGTCCCACTGAAGTCCCTGGAATTTAGCAAGACAGTGCAAGACTGGATCTTTTATCATTACACATCTTGGGTACAGAAAAGTGAATAGATGAAAATGACAAATAGGCTGACAACTCTCTGATTCTTTCAGTGCTGAGAAAGGATTCTTACTATCAGTGCCTGGAAAATTTGGTTTAATTAGAAGTGCAACTTACAACCTACATTGACAGTCATCAGGTTAGGACTTACATAAAACAAACTGAGATCTTCTAACAGGGGAAAATATACAGGCAATATTTGTTTTAGTCTTATTTTTCTAGGATCTATCTGTGTTGCTTTAATGATCCTCAAGATGTTGGTCCTAGATTAAGTGAAGCTGTGAATGAGTAGAAAGGCGTTCAGAGAAGGCAAAGAGTATCTCACAGTCATTGATATGGGATATTGAATAGTTTCTCAGATGGTTCTTCAGACTCATTTCCTATTCACTCTCATTTACACCCAGAATAGCTACACTGGGTTTACTCTTATATACATATATTTAAGCCAAATTCAAAATTTTTCCTTTATTTCTTTATATAATCTTATATTTCTGTCTGTGTCCTTTTTTTTTTTCCTGCATCATATCTCAACCATCATATAGAGCAACCGTTTGGGTCTCTCTTCCTATCTCAAGTTTATACTTTCACTTCAACAACTGCTGGTTTTTTTTCTGCCTCCTGATGCATAACTTGGCACAATTTTGTCAGTAGTAAAGGAGAGCAAAGGAGCAAAGCTTTTATTTTAGTCTCCTTAGTTTACAGAAAAAAAGGACCTCCTCTTACATTTATCCTGTCACTGTCCTATAGCTCACACTGCTCTTCAGTATCCCAATGTGATTTTCTCCAACAGAAAAAAAAAATAATTTACATATTAATTATAACTTGTTTTGTAAAAATGAAACAGAAACCTGTAATTATGCAGTGGCACCATACACTTGCACATTGCTAAATCAGTGATGAATGGAAAAGAAACCCATGAAATTGAATAAGAAATCTACCGTCTAGTGCAGTTACATTTGCAACACATACTCATGCAGAAGGATAAAACTTTAACATTTAATGACATATATGATGAAACATTTAGGAATTATTTTATTAGTTTTGTTCTTGATGTGTCTTCTAAATGTGTCTTCTATATATTCAGTTTCTGATAATTAGAGGCTATGGTAGTGGGTCCGTTCAATAATAACCCAGACGCACTATTTTTCCGATTGATTTAATTTCACCAAACTAGACACTGATTCATACAAAATTTCAGCACCTATTAATGGTACCCCAAAAAAAGAAACAAGCCACCTACCATAAGAAACACAAAGTTCTGAGAAAGATGCAGTTTAGCCTCAGAATCTCTGTAGTTAGTAGAGGCTCTTTTATATTCGCAGCCTTGAATATTACCCTCATATTAATCATTTAGGTGAGTTAATCTTATAGAATCTTACAGAAAGTGGAAAAGATACCTCTCTTTGTATTTGTAGCTTAGCAGAGGAAAGTTTTAGCACTGACAAAAGACTTTCATATTGCAATCATTCCTTTGATTCAAAATACTTAAGTCACATTTCCAAAAGACAATTCTGATAATCAGATAGACTATCCAGAGAGGAGTGAGAATCTGTTATTTCTCCATTAAAAACTTTTCTTCTTTGAAAAGATTAATTAAACTGGGGAAAAAATCAAGATCCACCAGGAGACTCCGGAGAGTATATGACAGGTTTTACTGAATAAGTATACTATTACCTAGCTCATGAGATTCCGGACATCAGGAGTTGAAAGTCTTCCAATAATCACTTTATACATCCCACTCCCTTTATATTCATACTCATTTTCAGAATTTCATTTGTGGCCATACTTCATGCAGATTTCCACTTTTGTAACTGAGTGTCATTGGGGTCCTTTTAAGTGGAAACAACTCTGTCCTCTCCTCCTCACTGTGACATTAATCAGGTCCAGAAACAGAGTGACTAGAACCATCTCATGAAAGTTTGGCGCATTACCAAGTTTCCAAAACTAATCTAAAGTAAAAAAGATATTGGAATCATTTTTGAACCAGAGCTGAAGTCTCAGGGAGGTAAATGTCATAGGAAAACAGCAGGAGATGACTCCTGTCACATAGTTATTGCTTTATGTCTTTATTTTTTTTTCCTTATCCTTTTGTCCTTCTTATCAATTTGATTGCATGTTCTTTTTTTTTTTCCTTTTTTTCCCCCTTCTACACATTTCCCTCTTTCCTTCAGTGCTCTCTCACTTTTCCTTCTATGAATTCATTCCATCAGAAGGAAGGAAGGAAGAAAGGAAGGAAAGAAACTATGATATTTTTGCTGTCAGTACATTCTTTACTTGTTCTGAGGTATATCCTTTTTCTCTATGGGCGTAGATTGGAAACTCTTCAAGATCTGAGACAACAAAGAATTTCTTATTGGTCACTGAATCATTTCAGCATTTTATACAGTACTTAGTACTCCTACTACTTATGTTGGATCTTCTTTAAAAAAAGTATTTGCTTATACTTTAAAGAATGTGCCAAGATAAACATTTGTCATATAACATTAGCTAATAAAATGTGTGATGTTTAATTACAATTTCTGGGTAAGAACAGATGGAGGAGCAGCTTTAAGGCAAAAACAGGAAGTGACTATATCAAAATGAAAGCTTAAGAAATGTCTGGAAACTTAGCCCACTGTATTTTGGAAGTGTTGAGATGATACTTCTTAGTGTGGCATTACTACATTAAACATTTTTTTAGGAGGAAAAAGTTGTACAAGGTCAGTGATTAAGAGACTACAGATCACTGATATTATCATGTTTGATATACCAGAAAACAAAAATAGTAAGAATCAGGAAGGTTAGATTAAAGTTAAAGGAGTGACTTGGAACCGTCACAGCACAATTGCTAATTAACAACTTACAATAAGGAAAAAACAACTTTGAAATACATCTGCAGGATTAGAGTGTAAAGACTCAATTTCAAATTCTAAACATAAGGTCTGAATAGAATTAGAAAGTTTCTTTTAATTTATTTTCAAATGATGTTTTACTCATCATTTTTATTCCTCTCAAAAATAACCAGTATATGTTGCTGTGTGTGTTACTGAAGCTAGCAAAGTTGTCCTGTAAAGTAATCGGTGAAAGAGGAAGAAGAATCAGAATCAGACGTTTTGTGTAATTTCACGAACATTGTGAGGTTAGCATTTTGTAACCACTAAAAATCTAGGAGCTGTTTTCAATCTTTTTCCTCAGAGACATTTAGCCCATAGAGAAGATAGGTAGAAGCCTCTGTATTGCTTAGGTTCTAACTTATATTAAAAGGCAATGAATTAAAGACACAAACATCTCCTGCTTTAGTAAATGAAGGCTAAAAACCAATCTCTGTCCTTATGGCCAAGTAGTTATTAACTAATTTTTATTAACATTTTTCTAGCTTAGGGCAAGATCCTGAAAGAGGAAGATTTAGCTGCAGAAATCCAAAACATCACTGTGGAATGAGATAAAAAAAGTGGAGTCTATGGTGAGGATCCCAGGGCTTGAGTTTCCTCCTCAGGTTTCTCTCATTTCTTTTGAAGAGGTTTGTCTCTAAGTAATATAATTTCTTTAAGTGAGTTTGTTACCTGGTATGAGGAGCAGAGACAGATAGCTCCTTGGTTCTCTTTTATTTAGCAATACCAGTATTAGATAGATATCACCAATGTTGCTTTTAGCCAACTGAACTAGATGTAGCCGATGACTATATCACTCATAATTTGCATTTGTTTTCAAGACTCTGCATATTGCAGAGGTGTTACGAGTCAATGTTTTAAAAGATGTAGTCAGATAACTCTCAGTAATTTTAAATATGGCCTATATTTCCTATTAATACTTATAATATGTCTGGATATCAGATCTACAGTTGACTTAGGTACCTACATTTTTGTACCAAGAAGGATTTAATACCGATATATATATATATATACTAGTATATCAGTTTATATATATATATATATATATATATATAAAATTGAAGAGTAATAATTGCTGTAGGTGGGATT
>JAVCKT010081902.1:0-14829 GCA_032273925.1 Rhynchotus rufescens
CACACAGAGCAGACACGGATTAGCGACTGCGGCTCCAACCCGCATGGATTAAGCCCGGATACATGGGGAGAGGCTCCCGCCATCCCCATGGGCATCGTGCCGTCCCCGTGGGCATCGCGCAGTCCCTGTGGGCATTGCGCCATCCCCGTGGGCTTTGCACTGTCCCTGTGGCATCACACCGTCCCCATGGGCATTGTGTTGCTCTTGTGGGCATCGAGCCATCCCTGTGGGCATCTCACCGTCCCCATGGGCATCGTGCCATCCCCGTGGGCATCGCGTCGTCCCCATGGGCATCGCATGATCCCCGTGGGCATCGTACCATCCCTATGGGCATCGCGCTGTTCCCATGGGCATCGTGTTGCCCTTATGGGCATCATGCTGTCCCCATGGGCATCGCGCCGTCCCCATGGGCATCGCACTGTCCCCATGGGCATCACGCCGCCCACGACAGCGTCTGACACCAGGGCCCGGCCGGTGCGTGGGGACCCAGTGCCAGCGGTGCTGCCCGGCTCCGATCCGGCCTGCGCGCTGGCCGCGGTCTCTCTTGGCGGCGCACGGGGCGGCGCAGGCAGCAGCGCCCTGAGCCAGGCCCAGCGCTGCCCGCGCGGCACACGCACGGCGAGGGGGCAGGGGAGACCTGCTCGGACCCTCCTGCGCGTGACGGAGAGGAGATGCAGGAGCACCGTGGCCGTTTGTGCCCACCGTGTGATCAGCAAGAACAACGCACATTTCTATAAATCACAACAAGACCCAGAGAGCCCGAGTCCGTGTGGATTTTCCCCAGCCTCCCGCAGCGAGACAGGCGGGGACCATGGAAGGACACGGTGCCAGGCCCAGGAGCCGGCCCGGCCCAACAGCGGGAAGGGGAGGTTGGGCAAGGCACGGAGAGAAGGTCCACGGAGCAGAGCGCACGTCGCAGCGGGGACAGCGCGAGGAGCACGAGCTCCATCAGCTCGGATGTAAAAGCACAACAGGACAGGCCAAAACTGAATCTGGGGCACGATTTGCAGCACCATCCAAAGAAATCATAAATCGCTTTTCAAGCCTATGGGGAGAGGGTGATCTCGGGAGATGGACGACCACAGCGCTAACGCAGCGCTCAGAGAAGGAAAGGGCCAACAGAGAAACCAAACACGCTGCCTTGCTTTCCCACTGCAGAGATGTATCCACAGCAGGACCCCTCGTCACACAGACGCATAGAAAAACACATCTGAAGCCGAAGGGCCTTTAGAAGAGGTTATGGAGCATGAAAGCACTCACACAAATCACCAGAACCAGATGGGATGCAAGGAAGTTCTTAATGTCTCACGTAGGTGAAGCAGCGGTACCACTACAGCACAAAGGCCTCGGTGCCTGAGCCTGCGTGGTGGAGGTGCAGCAGCATCGCCAGCACCAGCACCACCACCAGCACCACCATCATCACCACCATCATCACCACCATCATCACCACCATCATTACCACCATCATCACCACTATCATCACCATCACCACTACCAGCAACATCGTCACCACCATCATCACCACCATCATCCATCACCACCATCACCCACCACTGCCATCACTGCCTTCACCATCACAACCATGACCACCGTCACTGCCGCTATTCCTGCCACCATCCCCACCGCCACCTGAAAGGGAAGCCAGGAGACGGGCAAGGAGCCGCAGGCCAATGGCCTGACACCTCACAGGGACAGTAACTGCACTAAAGCACAGAATGAGACATATACGGATAAATATTCAGCTTGGGCAAAGTCAGCATGGCATCTGAGGGGAAGCCTGGCCTCACCAGCTTAGTGGACTTGCCTGAAGACGAACATTTGAATAGAGCAGACAGGGGAGATTCGCGGGGAGCAGGGAGGAGCTCCACGCCGAGGCCAGGGCGGCCGCCCCGGGGAGCGCGGCGCCCCAAGGCACCGAGCGGACCGGCTGCCCGCGCACCAGCCTGCTCTCCAACCCAACACACGGGCCCCTTTCAACACGTTTTGTATGTGTATGCACACATCATGCCACCCAAGGCCTCTTCTTATAGGAAACCAGTCTGTGAGTTTGAAAAGATACAGGGCTCTATGGAGCCCACGGTGTCCCATCTCTGCAAGCTTTTTGGAGAACCCGCAAGCCCAGCACGCTGGCACAGCGAAGACGCGTCGGAAATGTTCCCTCGGCTGCAGTCCCTCGCCAGCAGCGCGAGCGGGAGCTGCTGAACAGCAGAGCAGAAAGAAGCTCCCCAGCACACACGGCGTCCCGACGGCTGCCCAGGGCCCGTGCAGGGCCACCGAATGACTAACCCACTTGGTGCCCCGCGATTCCACACCAATAGCCCTGCAGATCCTCTCCAGCAGAACTGAAAAAGTCTCCCACATCTGACGAAGATCCTATTTTATTCGACTTTTCTTAGGATGCTGATTGTATAGACTCACATTCCCACATCCATACAGTCAGCAGTGCCACAACGCGAGTTACCAAGTGATCCGGCCAAGACCATTTGTGTGAGCAGAGCACAAGTGTGTGAGCCAGACGTTAAGTTCTCATGGTCTTCTGATCTCCTCTTGCTTGGCAAAGCAAAGCTATTTTGGGCCGACAGTTAGACTCTTTGGGTGCCAGTGGTCATGATCACAAGATCCTTCTCCTGAATCTTTCTCACTTCACCCTCTCTCGCCACCGACTGTTTTTCCCTTCGTCACTTTGGGTGTGTGGCAGCCTTGTCACCACCCTCCCCGTATCAGAACGCAGATCTGCTGATGAGTCACTCGCGCCGTGGCATTATCGGAGCACAGGCCTCCTATCCGAACACAGCCTGAGCCGCCTGTTCACCAGTTTTCTCGCTGCTGAGGGTGCTTTGGGTCATCAACACAGGCTAGTCCTTTGCTCCCTGAACTGCTGTTTCTCTTGGCACTTTCCCATTTCCACTGACATTCCAATCAGACCAGCCTTAGTAATTCTCCTACGAATGCAGGGACTCACCCAAGCTCTGATTCATCCAGTATGTGGGTGACCACCTGGCAGAGGGACTCTGGCAGGTGTCACCACCTATTAGTGCTCATGCTGACCAGCTCCACTCGCGGTCTGCAGTGAAGTCACAGCTCATCCGTGTGCCGACATTTCTTCAGGCTCTTCCCAGCCGCCAGTCTCAGGCACTGAGCTTCGTGTCGGTGCATCTGCTATGATACAGGCCCTGCTAGAAGATCATAGGAATTTGTCCTCTTTGCAGGCAGAGAATGGACAAATCCAGGTGTTTATCACGGGTTGGGATTTCAAGATTTGGGGTCATGTTCAAGAAGAGAGCAAGATTTGTGATGAGATCTTGAGAGCAACCACCCTGTTGGGCATGAGTCTCCTGTTCGCCCCGCAGGCACCTCTCCTCCAGCAAGGCAGGCATGTGCTGCCTCCTCCCTCCCTGGGGAGCTCTTACCGACACAGGAGAACTCGCAGCCTCTGAGATGAAGCACCAGAGGCCGTACTGGTCGGTCTGCTCTCGTGCTGGAACTGCAGCCCAAGATGGGCAATGTTCTGCCAAAGGCTTTCACCGGCCCCACACTCACTTGATGAAACTGGAGCGCAGTAATTCAGCTCCAGCTCCGTCAGCTGCCCGGCTTCCTTGACAGAGACTTCCCTGAAGAGCTGACATGGGCTCCTCAGGACCGTGCTGGGAGCCCCGGCCTGCACTCCCCGGGTAGTCTCCAGCCTTGCTCTTGGAGCTGTCTAACAGTGCTGGGGCCTGTGTGGCCCAGGACACGGCCTCCTTCTTCCAAGCCTCATCTGTTTGCACTCAGGATAGATCCAGCCCCTTAGGCGCAGTCACAACACCTTCCACAATGATCCTCAACAAGCTCAAAGGTAGAGCCCACACATCCCTAAGGAAGATCTTAGGTTCTCAAAGATCTTGAAAGACCTTAGACCCACAAGATATCGCAGTAACAGCAGAAATGGGTGCCTATAGCCCCTAACGGGGGCGATGAAGGCAGGATGAGCCCCTAACGGGGGTGATGAAGGCAGGATGAACCCCTAACCATGGTGATGAAGGCAGCAGAACGGTCTCTTGCTGGGCTCCCAGTCTGCCGGGCAGCTCCGCAGCCCGTGGATGGAGACTCCCTTGTTCCCAGCAGCGCCGTGGGAGCAGCACTCCAGCCTTCCGCTCTGCTGAGGCACCGGCCACACGGGCACAGCCTCAGAGGGCTCCTTGACGGGGTCCACAAAGGGCTCCGTGACGGGGTCCACAAAGGGCTCCGTGACGAGGACCACAACTCGGCAGTGAGACACGGACTCGCTTGGGGGCCGCGTGTGGGAGCGCATTTCCAGCAGCCTCCGCTGGTGGCGGCGGATCCCAACGGGACACTGCAGGAAGGGCGACCGAGGGACCTTCTCAGCAGGTCGGGTGCTGCTGTTCAGGCTTTCCCAGCTGCTTCACAGACACGGGACTGCGCTGCACCGCGGGTGCTTCTGCAGTTCAACGTTTGACCAACTCAGCCCTAATGCTCTGACAGCCCAGGAGCAATTACTTGATTTCTCCAAGCGTGCAGATGCCAACATCTCCCCTGCAGCTGCCCCCTTGCTCTCCCGGCAATCCGCAGGGATGACTTCTAGTGCAACCACACTCTCGTCACCAGCCGGTTCATGGGATGAGTCAGAAGAGACCTTTGAAGTTCGTGGTGATATCACTAATTGCGGTGCCCACTCTGAAGCAGCCTGGCGCGTGTCAGGAGGGAGCAGCGCCCCACGGAGCTCCAGTGCCTGGGTGGTGCTGCCGGGGCATCGGACCCCTCACTGGGGCATCGGCACCACTCGGGTGCCCACATGGACCCATCACCGGGGCATCGGTGCTGCCAGGGCATCGGACCCCTCACTGGGGCATCGGCGCCACTCAGGTGCCCACATGGACCCATCACCGGGGCATCGGCACTCCTGGGGCATCGGACCCTTCATTGGGGCATCGGAGCCGCTCAGGCACCCACATGGACCCATCACCAGAACATTGGTGCTGCTCCAGCACTGGAGGGCTCCGCTGCTCAGAACAGTTCTGCAGTGTTGGGTGGCAGGGAAAATCCACAAGGCAAACCCTCCCGGGACCAGCAGCCTCCCTCCCTACGCTCTGTTTTCTTCCTGGACTCACATTTCTGCGTCTTCTTCACGATATCCCATAATTTGCATGAATCTCCTTCCAATACAGCAGTTGTTTTCCATGCGTTTGACAGATTTCCTTGCAATAATTATTATCATTAGCCCCTTCTTTAGGGTAATTAAGAATAGCCTCCTGCTCACACCCTCTGGCTCGCCGTTCTATTTTGTCACTTCTCCTCCGAACACAAACAGCTCTCCCCGAACACCTTACACGCTGATCTCAGAAAACACGCGCAAAGCAGCGCCTTCGCTGAGCTGCGCCCTGCCTTTACCAGCTATTTGCACCGACCTCCCTGACACAGAGACCTATGTCACCCCCTCAGCGTTTTACTGGGTTTTAGCCAACAACCGATCGCCTCCCCTTTCCCTCCTCCTCCTCTCTCATTGCGGCCACGTACACGTGCAAAGGACTGTGGATGTGAAACAAATCCCTCTTACGGGAAGCTGTTTGGAAATGCAATTATTTCAATTCTGTGCTGATAATATTCAATTTTCAATGTAATTATTTCAATTTTGTGCGGATAATGATATATGACGGTTGTCCAGAGCCTCAAGAATACTTCCATCCATGAAAAAGCGCCTAGAAATGGCACCTGCTTCCCTGAACAGGAGCCCAGATCCAGCTGTGAGCAGCAAGGTGAGAGGAGCAGCACAGCCGCTCGGGGGGAGCAGCCAGGGACAAGGGCCCTCCGAAGGTTCCTGGGAGCCTCCGCGGAGCCCCAGCCGGACCCGGCGCTGCCTGCCAAACAGCCTGGGCCCGTTTTCCCTCCCGGAGCGTGGGCGCTGTTTCCAGCGGAGCCCAGCGCCGGGCTGCTGTTCCGCACGGGAATTCTGGCGGGCTGCGTCTGCCCACGTGCATGCAAACAACGGGAAAGCCAAGAAGCACCCGGAGAGGCAGCGCTTTACAAGAACAACACGGAAAATCCCAAGAGAGCAGCAGGAGCGGGAATGCTTTGATAACTGGTACTTGCACCATGAGGTCGAGTGTATTTATGCCTTTCAAGAAGCAGCAAATGTGTAATGATGCTAACGACTATTTCTGAAAAGCCAGGAAAAATGCAAATGGGGCAGAAGCTCATGGAATGGAAGATTAGGACTGCTATTTTTTCAAGAAAAAAAAAGCAAGCCAAGTAAACAGCAGCCTGAGAGTCAAACGAGCATTCCTAACAAAACCAGCATTAAAACTAAATCACCCTCACAGCGCATTCACGAGCAGCAGCACGGCACCCGCAACCCCAATTGCTTTGAGGCCGCCACCGCACAAGAGGTGAATGAAGGAAAAGGGGGCGATTTACGGGCTGCTTTTCCCCTTCCCGCAGCCTGGGTTGTAATTCACCCGCACGCAGGGTCACTCCAAAACCCCGTGCCGTTTGGGGCGCCTCGTTCCCGCAGCGCGCGAGACGTGAGCGCTCCCGCATGGAGATGTTCCCGCACGCAGGTGTGAGCGCTCCTTGTCCCGGGGGAAGGACGTCCTCCCATGCATCCATCCATCCATCCATCCATCCATCCATCCATGCTCCCATCCATGCTCCCATCCATGCTCCCATGCGCAGCCGCCCACGCGCCGCGCGCAGGGGCTCTCTGCAAGCCCAGGGCGCGCAGGGCCGCTTGGCAAAGGCTTCCCGGCGCCGCGGCATCGCTCACCAGTTTGGAGCTGGTAATCGCGCCGGGGGCTGAGGAGCGCTCCGGCCCGCGGCTGACAGATTTAGCTCCTTATTTATAGCCGGGAGCGCATGACACGGCAGGCGCAATGCTGGAGATGGAGCGGTGGGAGGAAAGGAAGTTTTCTGCCTGTTTGTTGACTCTTCCTGCTCAGCGCCGTGGCGGGGGCGCGGGCGGCAGCCGCGGGGCCGCGCTCGGCTCAGGACCTCGGCCAAGGCCCGGCACGTCGTCCCGGCCGCGCGTGCCGCGGCTCCGTCCGCACCCGCCACGGCAGCACCGTGTGCGTCTCCCAGGACCAGCTCCCGGGAGCCAGGGAAGCGCCGCACGGGCAGCTCCTCGTCCCACACCCAGCTGCCTCCAGGCTTTAAGGTTCCACCTCCCCTTGCCACGCGGTCCATGAGACCCATTGGCACCGGCACAACATTTAACCCCCCGAGGATGAAACTAATTCTTCCAGAACACCCGTAGGACCCATTACTAAAAATCACCTCCGAGTGAGGTTTCCAGTTTCCCATTTGGTGATTGAATTTTCCCTGAGCCTCCGGAGGCCGCACTTGGCCTCCGCGAGAGGAGCTTTACGTGGGATGCCAGAACCAGCTGCAATCACTGCTCTGGAACGAGTCCTGTCCGCTCAGCAGGGCCCAGAGAAGCCGCTCTCCAAGCCCTGCAGCCGACGTCAGCGCACTGCGCTCCGCAGGAGCTGGACCCAGCCCAGCTGGAAGCGGAGCACGAGCAGGAGCAGGAGCAGCCGCCGGCATCATCTGAACCACCACAGCAGCAGCTCTGGAGCAGGGCAACGGGAGGTGGCAAACCCAGAGGCTCTGCTTCCACGTGAGGGACACTCCTTGAGAGCAAGAGCTCGGGGAAGGGCACCCTGAGCGCTCACTGCAGGCAAGGAAAACCTCTGGGATTGTGGGAATGATAGAGCAGGAGCGGAACGAGCTCTTCCCTTTGAGCACATGGACAAGCCTTGATGGGAAGGGGCCAGCACTGCCCTCAGGAATGAGGCAGAAAGCACCTGGAGCACAAGGCAAGGAGAGAGGCCCAGGAGCTGGGAAGGAATCCCACAATGTGAAACGTGACCTTGGTTTGTTCCTACCAAAGAGGGGTCAAGAGGCATCTGCATTACAGAGGGAAAAACACTTCCAATATTTTAGAAATTCCCAATAATGTGGAGGAAAAAAGAAAGTCAAATCTCAAGACGCGACTGAAAAGCCTTGGAATTCGACCTTGAAATAAGGCTTAAATTCCCACTGAAGGGGGTAATGAAGCACTGGACACTGGGTCAGGAATGTGCTGGACTCTTGCTTGGACTTCTTCAGAAGAACTGCTTGGCGACAGTTTTCACTCAGATGCTATGTTTACCTATGGGAGCGGCACAGGAGTGTGGAAGGTGGGTCCTGGGGGCCAAGTCCGTGTCCTGCCCGGCCCTTCCTTCCCGGGGCCGAGCAGCGCGGGGCAGACCGGGTCGGGCAGCCCCCGGAAGCGCGGGATCGGGTGCTGTGCACACCCGAACAGGGCAGGAACGACCCCGCTGTGACTCGGCCAAAACCCCGTCTGCAAATACGTCCCCGCTCTGCAAACACGGGGCCTGTGGCCAGCGGGACCCACGGACGGCGCTGGAGGGGCAGGCTGCGGGGGCAACGCGCCCTGGCACCTCGTGAACGTGCCCATGTCCCAGCCCCGAGAGGGTCTGTGCTCCAGCGCCGCACCCAGGCGCAGCTTAATGGGCTGTTATACACAGGAGCTCAAATTAAATGTAACTGCCCCTTCTCACTCACATCCTATCACACGGGGAAATTTTATCTATTTAACCGCTCGGAGCTGAGGGTATGCTGGAGAAAAGAATATCTGACCCTGCTTTTCAGTTTCATTTGTTTATAACGACCTGATTACCTTTGTCTGGCAGAGCAAAACCCAGCAGTTTCTAATCAAAAGAAAAACCCACCAAACTGCATCAGAATCTGCAGTCTTACCTGGATAACTGTACCGCTTATGACAGCAGCTTCTGCAGGCAACTAGACAGCTCAGAGAAATATGATAAGCTCCTGTAATACGGGCGCTTAATTCCCTTCCGGTAGTAACTCCCAAAAACTGGAAATTCCCGCAGGCCGGACACAGCCTTTGCTTCCCTCTTCCCGAGAGGCGAGGGCTCGCGTTCCCGCTGGGAACACGCGCCACGCAGGACAGCGCGGGGGCCGAGGGGCTGTCCCGCCACAGGGCCCTTGTGCGAGGCCATCCCAGCAGACGGCTGTCCCAAATGCTCCTGGATCACCTAGCAAGAGACCCCCGAAGAGCCGTCCAGACGCTGCGGCACCTCCCTTCCCAGAGAGGCTCTCGTGCAGTTGGATGCTGCTTATTGCTGACGGGCTTAGGGGTCACTGCCATCTCCTGCGTCGTGGAGGAGGAATGCTCCCGGAGCAAGGGGCTCCATCCCGCACTTGCACAGCTGCTGACTCGTGTGATACCCTGGATTCCTCTCCCTGTGCTGCACCTAGGGATGTTCAGATGACACGTCCCATCCGCCAGGATCCTTCCGGACTCCTACCCTGCCGGGGGACGTGACGCACCGAGGGCTCTCCCTGCCTCTCCCAGCAGCGGAGGCCGAGGCTCCCGTCAGCCCCGCGGGGCTGCAGCCCCCAGGGCTGCTCCGGGACCCCGCGGCACCAAAGGGACCCCAAAGGCAGTCAGGGCGCGTGGGCAGGACCGCAGTGGGCAGGTTAACGGGCAGGACACCGTGAAGCGCACCCCGTCCGTGCTGGCACTTGCAAGGCACACTTCTCACCTATGGAAAGAAAAATGTGATGAAGGGGTGAGCGTTTAGCTCACATGAAAATGAACTGCACCCTGGATTCCCCTTTTGCCACTGCTTATTGTAAAGGGAACCTTGGTGCCAAGGTTGGGCAGAGAGGCGCCCGACTGCCTCACGTTGCACAAGGAGAATTCCAGCCCACAAGTCAGAGGACAAGAGTGCCTCTTCTCCCCCATCCAGTGGATGGGATTGACCCAGTACACAAGGCACAGAGTTGGAGAAAACACCCCAACCTGCTCAAAGACACCACGTTTTGATACGAGGACACGGTTCCATGGAAGAACTGCACACGAAGCAAAGAACGTGAAGAAACGTTCGAAGAGACAAGTGCTCCATCGCTAAGGGTGTCCTAGCACGCTCAAACGCGCTTCATTCCTCCACGCAGCACAAAGGAGCGAGGAGGCATCCCTATGCAGCCTGCACAGTTAATAGTGCACAGTTAATAGTAAGTCTTGAGGATAGAACCCATGCACAAAGCTCACGTGCACACAGATGGACTGCTGCTTTTCACCTGACGTCTCTGCAGTGCAGAATGTGGGAAGCAGCTAGTGCAGGGGCCAGGGGTCCTTGCTGCAGGAAGGGCCAGGGACCCCCGGGAAGGGAGCGGGTAGGAGCAGCAGGATAAAGGCAGAGATCCACTCGCCTGACGCCTCCTCTGGAACTGCATTCTGCATCTCGAGCCTGTCAACAGATCACTCCAGTGCTTGGTCACATGTACATTTACTCTCCACTAATTTCGTATTCCCCCTTTGAGTGCATTTATATTTTTGGCCTTCACAACATGTAGTGGGAATAAATTCTACAATTTAATCACTCGCTGTGTGACAAAGTACTTTGTTTTATTTTAATCTCACCGCTTGATAATTCCACCGAGTGCCACCTCATCCTTTTGTGCTGGGAAATTACTATTGTTCCGCATTCAGACCTGCTTGCCTACTCAGGGGTTTATAAAACTCCATCAAAGGAGGGGTGCCGGGTGCCTCTGCCGCACGCTGGAAGCTCCGGCCGTTTCCCCTCTCCTTCCTCGAGGACTTGCACAAACGGTGCCACCTTCCTCGGAGCCGTTTCCAGCTCTGTTCTCTCAGATGACTAAGCCACCACTCAAGTGCTGCTCAGGAGAAAGACAAGCCGCACGCTACAGAGAAGTGCAACACCATTTTTAAAGGGCTTTCTATTTATTTCCTGCTTCCTGACATCCTACCGGTGTTACCAGCTGCTGACCCGGCTGGTGTTTTCTGAGAAAGACCCACAGGACTCCAAAACCTGAGGGAAATATTTCACACAAAATCGAGGCAGGTGGACAGTTCAGAGACCTTCAGCCTGGAAAGGACCCCGCAGGAGCCTGCAGGACCCCAGGCTCCTCCTTCCCATGCGGCAAGCTTGGTGACAGTTGTCCCCTCCGCCAAGCCGTGCCTGCATCTGGTGGCCAGGAGACCCGCAAAGAGCAGCAGCCAAGGGGACTCCCTCAGACGGAGTCTGCACGGAAAACAGGGGGGTCTGGGCCCGTGCCCCCCGGCCCTGCAGTGCCATCACACCGGGCATCCCTATCCCATCTATCCTGTCTAAGGAATCCTATCCTATCCCAGCTAAGGAAGAGCAAAGCAGCAGCCTGACGCCGGTGGAAACCCCTTCGAGCTCTCCCGCACATTTGGCGGTTACTCAAAACGTTCCTACGTTTTCAGGAGCTGCTTTTCAGGTCTGTTTTCCTGAATGTACCTTTAATGTACATTGTACATGAATGTACCAGGAAAACCCGAGCCCGTTTCCAAGCAAACGCTGCTTCCCTGGGTGCCGAGCAGCGCCGGGAGCTGCGGGGTCCCTTGCCCAGCAGCCCCACTGCACCTTCCTTAACCCATCCCAGTGCACGATTATCCCCCATCCATCTGGTGCCGCCTCCTGCACAGAACAGGCCACAGAGCCGCCGCTCCCCGGCAGTGCCCACGGTGCCAGAGCCAACGCCGGAGGCGGCCGAGGCCGCGGGAGCACCAAGGGACGGAGCTGGGCACAGGCACCTTGCATGTCGTGTCCCCAACGCCCTCCGTGGGAGCTCGGTGCTCCCAAGGGCCACGCGCACCAGCGGACGTTGAACACGGTCTGGAGGCACCTGAACGTGACAAGAGCCGTTATCAGAGCCTCTGCAAGAGCAGCTTTCATTTGCTCCCTCTCCTCCTTGTTGCTATAGAAATAAAGGCTGCACTCGCCCCGCCAAGTTACCTTCCCCCGTCACACGGATTGGGATTGCTGGGACAAAGCCTGGCTTTGCAAAGCACCAAACGCAGCCGTCGCTCCTGGTCACAGGGATGTCCCAGTTACAGGGATACCCTGGTCACAGGGACCCCCCTGGTCACAGGGACACCCTGGTCACAGGGACACCCCTGGTCACAGGGTTGCTCCTGGTCACAGGGATGTCCTGGTCACAGGGACACCCCAATCACAAGGACACCTCTGGTCACAGGGACACCCTGGTCACAGGGTTGCTCCTGGTCACAGGGACACCCCTGGTCACAAGGACACCTCAGTCACAGGGACACCCTGGTCACAGGGACACCCCAGTCACAAGGACACCTCAGTCACAGGGACACCTCGGTCACAGGGCTGTTCGTGGACACATCAAAGCCCCGAGCACTGAGGTGCTCTGCAGAGGGTTCCAGGGACCCTCCAGGACCGAGACAAGCGCCGTGGAAGCCGGGACGAGGGTGGCAGCGCCGCGTGCCGCCTCCGGCCGCGCTCGCAGGGGCAGGGGCGCGCGGCCACTCAGCACATGAACCACAGCCCCACGCGAACAGGGTCAGGAAGGAAGGACAAGGGAGCCGTGTGAGGTCACGGCGTAAGGGACGCCGCTGCAGGGCCACGCACGGCCAGGCAAGCTGCGGGAAGCCAGAGGGACTCGCCTTCCCGGCTCCCACGTGGACACCAGCCCCGAGCTTGACCGCTGCTCCGCTCCCGGCACGGGCCACCCTGGGCAGACGCTCTGCAAGATCCACGTGCAGAGGAGGTGCAAAGCACAGAGCCGGTCGCAGGCACCGACAGCAGCAAGAGCACTTGGCACCAACAGGGACGGTCGCGACCACCCCCCAAGCAAGAGAAGCCTCCAACAGGATCCAGGGAAAAGCAGCAACCGAAGACCCCGGACCAAATCCACACAGGGAAACGTTATGGGCACTGCTCCTCTGTGTGTCAGGGAAAGGAGAAACTGCAAATTCCTGGTGCAGGCCCAGCCACGGGCAGGGGTTGTGTCCATCGCCCATCTGACCCATTCCGCAGCCAGATGGCCAAGGCAGCAGGGCTGGGAACGGGGCAGGAGGGCCGAGGGAACCGGCCCTGCCAGCCTGGAGGAGAGGAGCAAGGGGGGCCCTGCCGTGCTCGGCAGCTGCAGCCGCACAGGAGGGCGAGCGGGACCCCCCGGCGCCGTGCAGCCATGGGACGGCGGCAGCGACACGAGCAGCACAGGCAGCTGCAGCTGCACGCACGGAAAACCTCCTCGGAGGCTGCTCCAACAGCGGCACGCGGGCCCCGGGAGGCTGCCGTCCCTCCATACATACATGCAGACATACACGCACCAATGTCCCCGACATACGTGCACCAATGCAGGGCATGCAGGGCAGTGCTGCACGTCCCAGGGAGCCTCCACACCCCTTCAACGGAGCATCCCCTGCCAGGCCAGGCCCAGCCCCAGAAACTGCCCCTCGCGCTGCCCTGCTCTGCACGGCGGCCCTTCCAGATGGCCGTGAACACTCGCCAACATAATCCCTCTCCCTGGTCAACTAATCCCTGTGATTGAATAAAAAACAATCCTGAATTATCTATTGCTCCCAATTCTCCTACTTCCCAGCTGTGCCGTGCAGCACGCGGGTGCTTGACTTTATATTGAGTTAATTTCAGGCCGCTTTAATCTCCTTCGTTAGCGTGGCTCGCCAGCTAAGTCGGCTCCGGCGACGGCCTCTTGCCGAGCGCAGCAGTGGGAGCTCCCTCGGTGCTGTGCCGCACTGGGCAAGGGGCTGCTCCGGAGCCTGTCCAAGCAACGGGCACAGTGCGGAGCACGCCCAGGTTGCTCCTCAAACACTGTCATTGTGTTGATTTTCTCCCACATTTGAGACCTCCAGTGAAGTGAGAGACGACGGAATTCGCGCTCTCAGTCATTTTAACCCAGTGCTGTGCCGATCTTACAGCACCGTGGGAACTTCTTCCCCTCTAGTCTGCAGGTATCTGCTAGTCCAAATGTTTAATTTGGTCAAGAATGGAAAAAAATCATCCATTCTGCTCATGCTCAAGCTCATTCTGCTTATGCTGCTCGATGCCATCCTAGCACTTCCAGCTAGACCCGCTCCATATTCCCAAACTACCCCCTCCAGTTGGCACCCGCCTGGGTACCAACCCCTGCAGCGGCCACGGCGCCGTGCCCGGGAGCGCAGGAGCTCCCACGGGAAGGTAGGATGGGGCATCCACTGTGGGATGGGGCACCAGCCCATGGGATGGGGCTTCTACCAATGGCATGGGGCATCTGCCTGCAGGATGGGGCTTCTACTCATGGGATGGGGCATCCACCCGCGGGCTGGAGCATCTGTCCATGGGATGGGACCTCTGCCCACGGGATGTGGCGGCCGCCCGCGATGCCCTGTGTGGAGAGCTGGCCAATGTGCGTTGCTCGCCACGTCGTCCACCTCCAGGCCATGGCAGGAGCGGAGCTGGAGCTGCCCCGGGTTCGAGGTGCCCAGCGTGGCCTTGGGAACGCAAGAGGAGGCTGCAGCTCTTGCAGCTCTGCTTTCATCTGTGATTCACCTGGGGCTGGCTTGCCTGGGGAGGCTCTGCTTTCAAAGCAGCCTTGGAACGAGTGACAAGTTTGGGTGTTTATGGAACTTCGACATATTTTGACAGCGGAGGGGAAGAGACACAAACACTGCACTATTTAGCGTCACTGTCTCTCAGCGTCTCCCTCAATGCCAGTCCCAGCTCCTTCTCTCCACTGCAGGAGAGAGTGAAGGCACTCGAGCTACATGTCACCGGGCAAATTAACGGAATGAAGATCCATCAAAGGCTGCTCAATGCAAAGACGCTGCCTCTGGCTCAGGAAGACCGAGTGGGGAATTGCTGCCGGCAGCACTAACATCGCGGGGAGGTTCCGAGAGCCGCCTGCTGGGCCCGCTGGCCTCAGCACAATGTGGCACCACACGGCACCACGGCCCGGGCACCACGCGGACAGGCGCTCGGCGCCGCACTCAGAGCTCTGAGCTCCGCATCC